>CAUYSK010031659.1:0-40792 GCA_963575035.1 Avahi laniger
AGCCACCCGGTCTGTGGTGCTTTGTTATGGCAGCCCGAGCAAACTCGCACAGGGCCTCGAATTTAGACCTTCAGCTTTCATTACCAGATGAATTCTTTGTTGTTGAAGGCATCCATTGCAAACTTGAAAGAATGTGCCTCAGCTTCCGTAACCCTGTCCTGGCGTTACTCCATTTGTTAGCACTCTCAAAGCCTCTCAGACTGGCAGTGGCCGAGGCCTCCCCTCTGCCTGGAGTGCCCCTGTCCTGCTTCTGTCTGTCGTCTTCTCCCGAGAGCCACTGTGAATGTGCGCCCTGACCACCGCCCCCACGCAGGGGCCTCTGCCGTTGCTGTCAGCTTTGCAGGGCAGGGTTGGCGGAGTGAGCCTCTGAGGGCGGCCTGTGTCCTCTTCGAGCAAGGAGCCCGCGGCTGGCCTTTGGAGGAGGCGTCCTCGTATGTCTGTTGTATGTGAGAATCAGTAACAGCCCCTCAGCTCTCATCGGGAGTGGGCCCAGGGTAGCGGACAGGCCTCCAGGCGCCCACCGGTCAGCAACAGTTCGCCTGGTGACCCCGGGCCTACGGTGGCTATGTAACCATCCCCTAGTTACTTATAACTGGGCACTTGGGATGCTTTAAATCTTACCTCTTTAATTAAAAAAAAAATACTTCTGTTTTTGACAACATAGATAACCAGATAGGTAACCTAAAAACTCCACAACGAACTAGCAATGCTGACTAAAATGTGAGACTCATCCTTTAACATTCAGAGCTGAAACGGGCACAGGCGAAGGCGCCAGCCGGGGCTCTGTGCTGCGAGGCTGTCCGTAAGTGACACTCCGGTGGAAAGCGGCGTGAGAACACGAGTCGCTACAGCTCTGTTTGTTACAGCAAAGTGTGCGATGCTCTAGATGTCTGTCACTAGAGGACTGGTTTGAGGACTTGGTCAACACTGAAGGGCACCTACCGTGAAGTGGCTGTTTAAAATAGCGCGCTGTCTCCTCCAGTCTGTGTGCCAGGGTGCTCAGAGGAATGGTTCAAGAACACAAATCTGGTCACACGTATTCCTGCTTAAAATCGTTCTTGGGTTCCCACTGTCATGCAGCTAAAATCCAAAAATCTGGCACGTGGCTCTCCGTAGTCTGCTCTCCACTGACCAGTGCTCAGCCCCCTCACGCTGCCTCTGCCCTTCCCTCTTGCCCCCCCTCACCCTGCGCTCCAGCCACACGCACGCTGAATTGGCTCTGGGGACTTGCCACCAGGCCTGTGCGCTTGCTGCTGCTGTGCCTGGAGTCCCGCCCCCAACGCCTTCCCCGGCTAACTTCCCCTGTCCCATTAGACTGCTCCTTGATGACGCCCAAGTCTGGGTGAGGGGCTTCCTCTGGGCTCCCACTGTCCGTGTGCTTCTCCACCAGCATGGACTCAGTCCAAACCAATGGCTTCCTACACATTTTATTTAACAGACCACATCTTGTTATTTGTGGGAGTCCCCACATCCAGCACCATGCTTGGTACACAGGAGGCATTTCCTAAGTGCTTGAGGAGCAAAAGGGAGGAGAGAAGGATGGGGGGAGGTTCCCTGCAGGAAGTCTGAGCCAACCTGGGCCTGGGTGACGGCTCTCATGTGGGCCGGTGGAAAACGGGGAGCGCGTTCCAGGCCAAGGTGCGGAGGCGGGGATGTCGGGAGACGCAGCACACAGCAGGCCAGGGAGGAGGGGGTGCCGTGGGGCTGGGAGTCAGGGCACGGTCTCTTCCAGGGCTGTCTCTGGACGATTTCTTCAGTTCTCTGAGCCTCAGTTTTTTCATTCAGAAAACAGGGCTAATAGTCACTGTGTTGTGAGAATCAACTGCGGTGCAGGCAGTCCCCGGGATACGATGAGTTACGCATCTGAGAATGTCTTTACGTTGGATTTGTCTGTAACTCGGATCTCTGATGAACAGCGCATATACGGTAATAATAATAATACTGTAGTGGCTCATGTGTGGTACTAATAATACAGTGTAATTCTGTAATAATAACAATAATACCCCTGTACTGTAATAGTAAGTTACAGAAACTACTGTGCTCTTTCTGTTAATTCAAACAACAGAACATAAAAAGAAACTCACACAAAAAGTTTAGATGGGAGATAGGAGAAATTTCAAAAAGAATATTAAAGGTTAACATTCGCTTAATGTTGCATCAACACTAGGCTAATAATGTTATGCTGATTTTGATCTTCTAACCAAATCAATAATAATCTTTCCATTTCAATAATTAATCCACTACGCTGCTCAGTAATAATTGACGCTTTTATTGGAGCACTGCCCCTCACATGCTCTATTCATTGTTCTCACTTTACCCTTTATGATCATTCTAGCAGTCGAGCAACTGAAGCCTAATGCTTTCCCAGCGAATGACGGTGTCTGGCCTTTCTCCAAACACTTAATTATGTCTACTTTTGTTTCCATTGTAATCACCCGTCTCTTCGCTGCAGGACTTGCAGTAGACATTCTCTTTGGAGGCCCATGGTCATGAGGGCAATCACGGACTCACAAAAATCGAATAAAAAAGTTAAGACGAAAGTGATGCTGTGTGTAAGTGACTGTATAAAAAATGAGACTAGCGCTAGAGTGAAGATGCTGCACCAACGAACTGCCTGCGCCATGCGGATTTGTTTACGTGCACGGAAGAAACTAGTTCCCAAATTATCAATTTAATTATTTAATTATAAATTATCCTTATGGGGAGACTTGAGAGCCTGTTCGTAAACATGGAATGCTGTTGTCTGTAACCCAGGGACCGCCTGTAGTAGCACGTGTGACAACACATTGTAAACCCTAAATTGCTAAACAAATGTTGGGTAATTGTGTTATGACTATTATTAATCATTACTTCGGGAAGTTTAGGACCAGATTGATGGCCAGGGGCTTTGAAAGGGAAGCTGAGGAGCTTGACTTTTCCTCCTGCTGCTGGCCTGGCCTCTGATGCTCACATGAGGGGGCCAGACACGGACACAGCCTGGGTGAGGGCCAGGCTGACAGCAAGGAGGGCCACTGGGCCTGGAGGGCAGGAGGAGGGCAGCCACGGGGAGCAGATGCTGCTGTACCTCAGGGCCAAGGTGAGGACCCAGGGCATGAAGGCAGCCATGTTGGTGTGGGCGCCAGGGCGGTTGGGCATCCACGGCCCATCCCCAGCTCACCACCACGGGGTGGGAGGGCTTACGTGCCCCTGTGTGATTGGCCAATCCTTACCTCTCCTCGCTGCACAAGCTACGCTCCAGCTGGGCTATTTGTCTCTCACCTCTGGGTTGTTGCATGGGCCAGCCTCTCTGCCAGAAATGTTGTCAGCCCATCCCCACGCCTCTGCCTGGCCACCTCATGGTCATCCTTCAGGTGCTGCTTGTGTAGGAAGCCTTCCCAGGTGCCTTTGCTTGGTCTTCCTGCACCTCTTCCCACTCCACCTCATCAGAGAGCTTATCACCCAGTACTTGTCTGTTGACTTTTCTGTCTCCGCCATAGACTAGAAGCACCATGAGGGTCCATGAGTCTACTCCAAGAACCTCCTGTGATGCCTGATGTATAGTTCTCAACATAAACTTGTATCATGGTCAGATGGATGAGCCCATGCATGGATGGGAAAGTGTAAGAATGGCTGGCGGATGGGTGGAGGAGCGATGGGAGGAAGTGTGTAGAGGTGGGTGTGTGGATGGAGGAAGTCATGCATGTGTACATGCGTGGGAGATGTAGGGATGGGTAGTTGGAGAATGAATGAATAAAAGAATATAAAAAATGAATGGTGGATACGTGGCTGGATTGATGGATGGATAATGAAAACTTGGGTGATTGAGTGAGTGGGAAGATAAATAGATAATGAATTTATCTTGATGGATAAATAGGTAGATAACCAGTGCATGCATGGATAGATGGAGGAATGGAGAATGGATGGGTGGATGGGTGGATGGGTGGGTGGAAGATGAATGGATGGTGAATGTGTCCCCCAAAGTTCATGTGTTGGAAACTTAATCCCTGAAGCAACAGTGTTGAGAGGTGGGGCCTTTAAGGGGTGATTATGCCATAAGAGCTTTGCCTTGTGGGTGGGTTCCTCTAAAAAAGGATGAGTATGGCCCCTGTGATGCCTTCCACCATGTTACAACACAGCAAGAAGACCCTCATCAGGTACAGCCCCTTGATCTGGGAACCCCTAGCCTCTAGAACCACGAGCTAAATAAGTTCCTGTTCATTATAAATTGCCCAGTCTGTGGTGTTGTGTTATGGTGGCACCGACAGACTGAAACCCTCCTCACCAGAGCAGTGCCCCCTGTACCAGCCTTCCTGGTGGGCACTGCCCTGCCCCCTACCTTCAGGAAGCTCCCAGGCCAGGAAGCGGGAGAGGAGTGGGGATAATCCAACCAGGAAACTGGACCCAGAGAAGATCAGGGACTCACCCCAGGTCCACAGGAAGCTGGGGCAGAACCATCCGGAACCTGGCTGCCTATTTCCAGGACTCTACGTAGATGGGGGCTGGGCCAGTTTTTCTCCTCTAAGGCAAGTCACTGTAAACTGAAACGGAGCAAAACTACAAACTCTTTCCCAGGCTTATTACAATAATTGACTTCATTTCTGCCACCAAAGAGACCATAAAATATGGTAGTTAAGAGCTTGGGTTGGGGAACCTGATGGCCTGGATTTAGATTCCAACTTTGCCATTAATAGCTGTGTGACCTTAGACAAGCAACTTTACCTCTCTGTGCTTCAATCTCCTCATCTGTAAAATGGAAGTGATATGGGACCTCCGTCATAGGTCACGTTATGGAGGGTGAGTTCATCACATGAAGTGCTTGGAACAGCGCCTGTTGGGCAATGATGTGAGACGTGTATCTGTGTGTGTGGTAGGAAGAGTGAGCTCACGTGTAAGTAGCATGAGGCCTAGTGGTGCACGTGTTTGTGTGAGTGTGAGTGAGTGAGCACGTGTGTGTGGGTGTGCAAGTGCAGTTGTGAGTCTGAGTGCACGTGTGTGAATGCTGTGGGTCTGCACCAGACAAGCAGAGCAGTGAACGTGCGTGTGGACGCAGCGAACACGCAGGCGCGGGGTAGTGTCTTCACCGTGCACGTGCGAGAACGTACTGAAGGGTATTCAGGGGGTGGAGTGTCAGCCAGGTGCGTGTGTGCACTTGTGTGTGTGTGTGTGTGTGTGTACATGTGTGTATGTGTGTGTGAAGCCAGCTCTTGCCACATCAGGGGACCTAGAAACCTCTCCAAATAGGGACCCAGTCTGTGGATTGTGTTTTTGGCTCCCGAATCTGGTTATTTCAAAAATGAGTCTACCCCCTCACCTCCTCCCAGCCCGGAAGCTGGAGCCAGAGGTCAGGAGGTCACTGGCCTGAGCTGGGCCACCAGGAGCCTGGTCCCCAGCAGGGAAGAGGCAGAGGGAGAACAGGCCTGAGAGCTTTTGGCTTCAGGATCCGGCTGGGAGGGGAGAGCCGAGCTGCTGTGGGTGGGAGGAGGAAGGCCTGCACGGCGCGAGCCTGGCATCAGGCCGGCCTCGCCTGCTGGGAAGGCGCCCGGGCCTGCCAGCCCCTGAGCCATGGGCTGGTGGGATATGCGGGGGCTCCCACTGGCACTCCCTGGACCCCATCCAAATCCAACGCCACACACAGTCATTGCCACCCAGGGCAGGAACCTTGGACACCAAACAGTTGGCTGATGGACAAATGACTGAGGTCCCTCCCTCAGGCCACACAGTAAGGTAATGGTGCAGGCAGCTGGCCCAGTGGGCCTCAGGACTCTCAGGCCCATATTTCTCTGACTCTGTGCAAGTTCTTGAAGGCAGAGACCTCGTCTGAGTGGCTTGTGGCCACATTCCTGGCACCTCACCCCACCTCGGCCAATAATTGTTGGGCGAATGGACAACAGATGGAGGGATGAACGTCTGTCTCTAGGGCCTGCAGTTCGCTGCCTCCCACAGCTCGGCTCCCACACCTCAAACCCAGCCTCTCCCTCCACCTGACCCTCCCGTGGACTCCACCCTCACTCAAGTCACCTCTCAGCCCCAGCAGCACCCCAGGGGTCTATCCACCTTGCAGGACCACGCTTGGCTCAGTGTGGCCCTTCCTGTCCCTTTGAATCCTTGGGTAAAGTCAAGGCCAGTCAGGGACACCATGGAGGCTGTGTGGCATCCTCACCCTAATTAGAAAGCAAGGACCTAGGCAGAGTGGAGTTTCTTCTGTTCCTTTCCAGAGGTGTTGGGGTCCGTCTGGGGTAGGTGTCCTGTGAGGGCCTTACCTGCCAGCCTCAAGAACTTTGCAGGCCCCAGGCCCTTTGACCTTCGGCAGGACTCCCTCTGCATCCGTGCAAACACATTAAGACGCCTGTTACCCCTAACCAAGTGGAACTGACATTTTTTGCCATGAATATTTTTGAAAGGATTTGTATATTCTTTATAATGTTGCATTTTGATAAGAATTATTTATTATGATGCCTGAACAATTTACAGCCATTATTTTCTGCTTTGGTCACAGCTGACTCTGCAGAACCTAGCACAGTGCCCAGCACTTAGTAGGTGCTCAGTAGACATTTGTTGAATCAGTGGTGCTCATGTGATTTGAATCTGGCTTTGTGGATGATAACACGAGCTGAGTTTACCAGCCAACATAATGTGAGGGGTAGTGGACATTGAACTAACCAGGTATTAGTTTTTATTTTGAAGTTTTCTTTTCACGGTTCAGAGACCCTCACTTTTTCCATTAGGTTTCAAACATTCTCATAGACTGTAACCTCACAGACTAGCGGAGCCTCATAAATAGAATGGGGCTGCCCTTGTCTGACCACCACAGCCAGACTCCCTGACCTGGGGGTTCCCCTTAGAGCCCCAGATACCATCGGGGGCCTTCCAATCCCAAAGGAGCAGGGGCTGGGCTTTTATCAGGAGCAGAAGGCTCTCACCTGGAACAGGCATGGTCTTTCTCCACCTGTACATCTGCCTGGTGTGTTCGCACTGTGTCTCAGGGCTGCCCTCTCGCAGGTGCCAGGGCTTGGGGGAACTCTACTTCTGCTGTAGCCTTGACTTCCCCAGCAGCCCTCCTGGCCTCTCTGCCTGCCTCCAGTCCTGCCCCTCCTCTTCGTTGTCCACGAAGTAGCCAGAGTGACCAGGGCTGGCTTCATGGGTGTGCAGCCAGTGCAGTCACTCAAGGCCAGAGCTCAGAAGGGCCCTGTGCCTGGGCTTCAGTGCTATGTGGTCACTATCTTGCAACCCAATGATTTCAGCTTTGAATTTGTGTTTTGGGAGTGAGGTCTGCTGGGAAAATGGAGCATGCGCTGGGAGCTTGGAGCTCCGGCTCACACTGTCTCCCCAGCATCGGGTATTGGCTGCCCACTCCCAGCCCCTGGCACCCCCACCTCTGCTGCCCCCTCCATCTGGAGGCCTGAATGTGGGCTCAAGGAGGATTGGGACTTCTGGATTGGCCCACATTGGGGTGTGACAAGGTGGTGGTTGTCCCCTCGTGGGGCTGAAACTCAGCATAGGTGTCTCACCCACCCCAATCCAGGTACTGGGCATGTTCCAGCAGGACCATGGCAGGGGCTGCCTGTCAGCCGTGGGCGGGGCCCATGGTAAGGGTAGATGGACTTTTCTGCCGCTGGTGGTGCTTTGAAGTTTCATTTTTGCACCAAGCCCCCAAATTACACAGCCAGCCCCAAGAGTGAGGCTTCTAGAACACACTCCTGCCCTCCTGGGACACTGACTGATGAAGCCCACATGCCTTTCTCTGGCTCCCTAGGTCCTGCACACCCCAGGCCGGGCTGGCTCCTGGCCTTGGCGCTCCCATCGTGGCAATGCATGTTCCTGCTAGGCCAGCCGGACCGCCTTGGTTCCTGAGAATGGGCCACACGCGCTCTCCCCTCTGCCTCTGTGTGTGTGGTTTGCTCTGCCTGGACAGCCTTTCCCTACCTCCCTGCTCAGTGGGTCACTGCCACCCTCCCTGCCCTCCCGGTCTGGGCTCTCACCTCTATCCCAGCACTGCCTCTGCATTGCCTGACTGGGGTCTCGGGGAGCACAGGGCTCTTCCTCTCATGCTCTGGGCTGCACCCCACTGCCAGACACTGTGCCCAGTGCTCCGTAAGTGTCGATAAGCGAAGGCCGATGGTCCCATCTGTTTGAGGAGTGCGGGGTCAGCTGTGCTGGAGGTGCATGTGCTGGCTGCGCCCCCAGGAGTGGATGGGAGGAGGCAGGGAGCCCAGTCAAGAGGCAGTTAGAAGGTCCAGACGTGGCTCCTAGATTTGAGGCAGAGCGAAAGCCATTGGGAGGGAAAGACGCCAGGGGACATGCAGGCCCCGGGGTGCTGAGGAAGGCTGCAGCTGGGCTGGGCACCAGTGACATAACCCTGGGGAGGGTGGCAGGATGCACAGGGCCACGTGCAGTGTGGTGGCATCAGGGGCCCTGCACACAGTAGGTGCTGAGTAAATGAAGGCGTGATTGACCTCCCTGTCTCTAGGTCAGCCCCGGTGGCACTCTTTCCTGTTTCCCCACATCTCTCCTCTTGGCCCACCCTCCCTGTGACCCTGGAAGGACCCCAGCTGGCCCAGCGGGGGCAGTGCTGGCCCATGGTTCCACTGAGAACGCCCTCTGTCTTTGCTGGGGCACCCACGTGGCTTCTCTCCCTCCGTCCCCCTCCCCCTCCCTGTCCTTATCTTTCCCTTCCGTCTCCATGGCGACTCACCACCTCGGCTTGCCTGCATCCCAGCCTCTGCCAGGCATTCTGAGCCAGGCTCCATCCCTCCCTCCTCGGAGCCCTGGTACCCGCAGCCCTGTCTCCTCCCCCTGGGGTGAGTCCAGCAGCAGCCTCCTCTTTCCCGACTGTCACATTTCTTTTCCAGCTCTGACGGAGAGTCAGCAACTCGGGAGACCATCCCCCTGCCTCACCCTCCGCCTGCCACAGACCGCTAGTCCTTCCAGGAGAAAAGCGGTCCTTACCTCTGCTTGAAGGTCTCTGGGCCTCCTGCTCTGTGCCGGACCCTCTCCCCATCCCAGCCTCCCATGCCGAGGCCCGCCTTGTCAGTCACTTCCTTTTGTCATCGGCTTGGCAAACGGGCAAGTCTTCAGTCCTAAGATGGGGAGGAGAGTGGGGGTGGGAAGGGGCCACCTGGGATGGGGGAGGGGTATGGGGAGGGAGGAAGACAGGCCCTGGAAACCCAGGATGAAGATAGAAGTCTGGATTCCGTTCTAAATATCTTTTTTTTTTTTTTTAATTTTCTCTCCAAGGAGAGAAAACGGAGCTTCATGGGAAACAGCAGCAACAGTTGGTAAGTGGCAGGGCCTGTGGGCTGGGATTGGTGCAGAGGGCCCAGCAGGTCAGCTGGAAACGGCTGGTCGGGGCCAGCCTGCGGAGTCTTGGAGGACTTGCCCTGGGGAGGGAGAGCGAGGCGGGATCCGCCAGGCTGTGGAGGGAGGGATGGGGAGAAGCAAGTGGGTGCTCCAGGGAGGTGGATGCCAGCTCAGAGCCGGCAGGGGAAGGAATCTTCTAAGATCCAGAGCTATCTGCCCAACTGCACAACGGGCTGCTTGGGCACCAGGAGTCTGCCACCGCCCCCCCCTGCTGTCCTCGAAGCAGGAGTTTGTAGGGGACATCACCCCGGGGGGATCTGGCTCAGGGCAGCACCTCCTCGCGGGGCTTCCTGCTGGACTGTCCCGAGCATTTGTACCAGTCGCTGGGCAGACAGATGCACACGCATCCTCTCGGATGGTCCCCCCAACGGTCCCCTGGGGCTAGTGCTGCTAACCCCTTCACTGGGACAATTAGGAAATCAGGACCATGGATGCATGGCTGAAACGTGGTGGGGCCAGTTCCACCAGGGCTTCTCCTTCTCGGATTCTCTCACTACTGCTCTGCTGCCCCTGCTCCGGGAGCCCCAGTTCCCGGGGTGCAGTCAGTGAGGAAAGGGCAGAGCTCAGCCTCTCTGGGAGCAGCTCTGCCCATCCATGGAGGCCCCAGGGGAAACCGAAGTGGCACAAAGAGACCTCCAGCCCCAAGCTGTGCACCTCTCCTCCAAAACCCTGGCTGTATCCCCGTGCACCCACAGACAGCCTGGTTTTGAATGGCCTGTCCCGCCCCACAGGTCCCATGCCCCATTCCCCAAGTTGGAGCTGGGCCTGGGGCCCCGACCCACAGTGCCCCGGGAGCTTCCCCCCTGCTCCATCTGCCTGGAGCGGCTACGCGAGCCCATCTCGCTGGCCTGTGGCCACGACTTCTGTGCTCGGTGCTTCAGCACGCACCGCATCCCAGGCTGTGAGCCGCCCTGCTGCCCCGAGTGCCGGAAGATCTGCAAGCAGAAGAAGGGGCTCCGGAGTCTGGGGGAGAAGATGAAGCTCCTGCCGCAGCGGCCACTGCCCTCCGTGCCGCAGGTCCGTGGGCTGCGTCTCTGGCAGGATGGGGGGCGGAGAGGGCTTTGGGTTAGTCAGGTCCAGGAGGAGGGGGTGGCTCTGGCCCTACTCCAGGATGTCAGGACAGCACACAAGTTCCAGGCTGGACACACTCGACTTGGGGTTCCATTCTCGAGGCTCAGGGGACGCCTCTGTCTCCCTGCCCAGGAGGCCTGTGCTGCGCGGGCGGAGCCGCTGCTGCTGGTGCGCCTCAGCGCCTCCGGGGGCCTCATCCTCAGGATGGGCGCCATCAACCGCTGCCTGAAGCACCCCCTGGCCAGGGACACCCCGGTCTGCCTCCTTGCTGTCCTGGGGGAGCAGCACTCAGGGAAGTCCTTCCTTCTCAGCCACTTGCTTCGGGGCTTGCCGGGCCTGGTGAGGGCGGGGCTGGGCAGAGGCTGGAGGGGGCACGGTTGGGGGTCCAGCCTGGCTCTGGGGCAGGGCAGTGGGTCTGGAGCCCCGGTTTGTGGGGATGAGGAACAGACCAACCGGTGCTCTCCCTCCTCTCCCCTGCAGGAGTCCGGCCAGGGCGGCTGGCTGAGAGGAGGAGAGGGGGCCCTGCAGGGGTGTGGTTGGGGAGCCAATGGCCTCACCAGGGGCATATGGATGTGGAGCCATCCCTTCCTGCTGGGGAAAGAAGGGAGGAAGGTGAGGGGGAGGAAGGGCGGGAGGAGGTCGGGCTGGCTCAAGGAAGGGGGGCAGAGGGGAAGAGAGAGAAAGCAGAGACGGACAAAGAGAAGGGGATCTAAGGACAGGAAGACTGGGTGGGACAGAGGCAGGGTCGGGGGACATGGAGGAACAAGACAGGCCTGGCCCCTTGGTTCGTCCCCCACCCCGCATAGGTGGCTGTGTTCCTGGTGGACACAGGGGACGCCATGAGCCCGGAGCTGAGCAGAGAGACAAGGATCAAGCTGTGCGCCCTCACCTCCATGCTGAGCTCCTACCAGGTGGGGGTGCTGCCTCGGGCATCCCACAGACTCTGGGGGTGCTCCTGGAGGGGGAGGTTGCACACAGTCGGTAAAGGCGGGCTGATGGTTGCGGGGGCCACAGAAGGCCTGTAGGACCACCGTACCGTCCGGGGCCTCTCCTGTGTTCTGAGGCTGCCAGGGAGCCCCCTCCTCACCAGGGTCTTCCGAGTGTGGCTTTGCCCCTATAGACCCTCTCGCATCTTGCTGTTGGTTCCAGATCCTCAGCGCCTCCCAGGAGCTGCAAGATACAGACCTGGACTACCTGGAGGTGAAAGACTGCTGTTGTGGGGCATCACCCATCACTGGCCTGCCCACAGGGCCGGGCTGAGCCAGAGGGAACCGATGCCTCCCGCTCTGGCCTAGGGCTTTAGGACACTTGAACTGGGTTGGTGGGTTTGAGGGCAGAGGACAAAGCCTGCGATGCTGGATTTGGGGAGAGGCGGGACAATCCCCAGCTGGGAGTGGGAAGCTTGGTTCCCACAGCAGGTGCAGGGAGGTGGGGAGATGGGCTCGGGATGGACCATGGTCCTCGAAGTGACCCAGCCCTGATGCTGTCTGTGCCCCACGCCAGATGTTTGTCCAAGTGGCCGAGGTGATGGGCAAGCATTATGGGATGGTGCCAATTCAGGTGAGACACTCATTTCTGGACTTGTCAGCCCCAGACCTGACATCCTCAGTTGCTGGTGGCAGGACCCCTTCTCTTCCAGCACCTGGATCTCTTAGTTCGTCAGGACTCATCCCACCCCAAGCAGGCAGGACAGGGGCACGCGGGTGACATCCTCCAGGTGAGCAGTGTGGAGGACATGGATGGAGGGGCCAGGGGCCAGGGCAGAGGTGAGGGAGGCTCGATGCCCGAACTCAGTGCTCTCCTCAACCCATCTCTCAGAGATTGTCCGGCAAGTACCCCAAGGTCCAGGAGCTGCTCCATGGGAGACGAGCCCGCTGTTACCTCCTGCCCACTCCGGGAAGGCGGTGGACAGACAAAGGCCAAGGGAGCCCGGGCAGTGAGTGTCCCTGGAGCCAAGACCTCCCGTGTGTTGCCCCCGCTTCCCTTTGCCCGGCACCCAGAGCCCCTCGAAGTACCCATCTCTCTCGGCCCTGACACCATTTCTCCTCCCAAAGCCCCTGTCTCCTTAGCGTGCGGAATCTCGTCCTCAGATACGGGTGGCGATTTCCACCACCATCTCGGGGCCTACGTCTCGGATGTGCTGAGCGCGGCCCCCCAGCACGCTAAGAGCCGCTGCCAGGGGTACTGGAACGAGGGGCGCGCCGTGGCCAGGGGGGACAGACGCCTGCTCACAGGGCAGCAGCTCGCTCAGGAGATCAAGGTGGGAAAACTCCCTGGAGACCCAGGCGGCTGGGCTGGCGGCCTGCTCTCCCTGACCCGGCCATGGTGTCTCCGCAGAACCTCTCAGGCTGGATGGGCAGGACGGGGCCGGGTTTCGCGTCTCCGGACGAGGTAGGGCCGGGCTCGGTCCGGGAGGGAGGCAGGGTCTGGCCCTGGGAGTGGAGGCGAGGAGACAGGCGGCGCCCTGGCTGAGGAAGGAGGGAGGCAGTCTGGGTTTTCCCGTGGACAGATGGCCGCGCAGCTGCACGACCTGAGGAAGGTGGAGGCCGCCAAGAGGGAGTTTGAGGAGTACGTGCGGCAGCAGGTGAGCCCTGGGCGCCGGGCGGCGGCGGCTGCGAGGGCACGTCTCGGTCTCCAGGTCAGGGCACCTCCTCTTTTCTCCACCTCAGGACTTGGCCACCAAGCGCATATTCTCTGCGCTGCGGGTCCTGCCCGACACCATGCGGAACCTCCTCTCCACGCAGAAAGACGCCATCCTGGCTCGCCACGGCGTGGCCATGCTGTGCAAGGGGAGAGAGCAGACCCTGGAGGCGCTGGAGGCCGAGCTGCAGGCCACGGCCAAGGCCTTCATGGACTCCTACACGATGCGCTTCTGTGGCCACCTGGCTGCCGTGGGGGGCGCCGTGGGGGCCGGGCTCATGGGCCTGGCAGGGGGCGTGGTGGGCGCGGGCATGGCAGCAGCGGCGCTGGCTGCCGAGGCCGGGATGGTGGCAGCTGGAGCTGCAGTGGGGGCCACGGGGGCTGCCGTTGTTGGGGGTGGCGTGGGCGCTGGGTTAGCTGCCACCGTGGGCTGCATGGAGAAGGAGGAGGATGAGAGGGTGCAGGAAGGGGACCGAGAGCCCCTTCTCCAGGAAGAGTAACAGCCCCAGGAGGTGTTAAAGGGCAGGAGAGATGTGAGGTGGGGGAGGAAGTGGCAGAGAGGAGAGGAGGGATGATGTCAGGGATTCCGAGGTGCCCCAGTATGCCACACTGCCCTGGTTGAATGACCAGTGTCCAGGCGGCCGGCTGAGCTGGGGACTCAGTGGCTCCAGGAACCCAAGGAGGATCCCGGGGCCAGGAGGCAGCATTCAGGGGCACCTGGCCTGTTTCTGGTTGTAGATGAGTGCTGTCTGCTGCCGTCCCAGATAGGCTGCATCAGAGGCTCCACGCTCCCCACCAGGCTCATTTCCCCGATGTCCCTGGATGGTAGGAAAGCTGAGCAGGTGCCATCCTGGAGGTCCAGCTCTGGATGGTCAAGAAGCCTGTTCTTTCACAGACAGGAGGAGCCCCAGGACCACTGGCCTGGGTGTTCAGGAGCGGGGAGCACCGACGAGGGGCTGCGGAAGACAGGGAAGGAGGGAGCAGAGCCAGGGGTGGAGCAGCCCCAGGCCCAGACCCCAGAGCAGAGAGACTTGCCCCTGAGGCTCTTCCCAAGGCTGCTCCAGCAGGACTGAGGTAGCTCCCCGCTGCCGGCCACAGCCCCAGGGAGCCTGTGTGTGCCCCCAAACCACCCTGCCTGGGCCTCCCTGCAGGCCTTCTCTTGGGCCAGGCCCTTTGTGGAAAGCCCTCACCATGACAGGTTAAATGCCAAAGAGTAACACCTTTAATTGCATTCTGAGCTAAGCCGGACAGACTTTATACTAGATTCTGTCAAAGTCTTGCAGGAAAATAAAGTGAACAAGTTCTATCCTTAAGCACATCCTTTCTGCGGGCCTGTGAGACCACTCTGCTCCGTTGTAGAAGATGCTGTTCCCCAAACACCACACCCTGACGGACACCCAGTGGCAGGTTGTCTGTCTCCAGGGGACGGAAAGTCCTACTAGGAAGGCTTCCAGGCCACTGAACTGTAAAGGATGGGCGAGCACATTATCCTTTATTTTATGAGAAATAAAATATGTGTATATGAGTGTCAGCTTCCCAGTGCATCACTGAGACGGAATTCAGCACCCAGAGGGCTTCAGGTGGTTATGAGGGGAACCAAAGGGTTCCATGATGGGACATGTGGATGGGGACAGGGAGATTGGGACTTAAGAGAGATCTGAGGGGTTGAGTGTCAGAGGTCCCCACTCGGTGGTTGCAGAAGGGCTCAGGCCAAGGCCAAGTGCACGGCCACCTTCGTAGGCTCTGGGCTCGTCCACGAAGACTTGGGGTTCTGCTCCTCTTGTCTCTCCTCTGAGAAATGCCTGCAAAGCCCCTGTCAACAGGCAGTCAACTGGCATCTGTCCTGGCAGAGGACAGGAGAGCTGCATACGCGGGGAGGCCATGGCAAAGCCACGGAGGAAGGCGGAGCCTGGGCTGATGCTTCGGGGCTCAGCCGGGGCCCACACGTTGACTTCGTTGACTCTGCTCCAGCCCCAGCTCCTCCTCTCAGGCTGCAACAGCAGTCACTGCGTCCCAGCCCTGCGTTTTAGGAGGGGGTCTCAGATGAGCTGCGGAGAGCAGGGGAACCCCAAAGTCCTGGTTCCCAAGCGGTGCCCTTCCGCAGACACTAGAGACATTTCGTTAAGGTCAGCTGTGCTGACCCTGAGACGCTGCTTCAGCTGCGGGAAACAGTGTGCGGGGGGAGGCGGGGCAGGGGCCGGGGGGACACGGTGTGGGACCAATGGCTCAACAGTAGCAGTTGCAATTAACAGGCTGGGGACAAAATACACAATGCAGAGAAATCCCCAAGCCACGGTGGGGGTGAGAGGGTTAAAGACAGATGAGGGTGACTCTCTTTTGGGGATTGGGCCAAGGGTGGGGACAGGGTCTTGACTTTGTGTAGTGTTTGTGGAAAAAGGTTCTGGAAGTATCTCTCCAAGTCCTTCCATTGTCATGTGGTGGACACATGAGCTACGAAACCTTCCAGACTTTGGGGCTGGCAGGCTCAGGACTTGGGGGCCTCAGAGGACTCACGAGGGAGGGTTTGTGTGGCCAGCAGCGCTGGAAGGGACGTCCACGGTCTGCTTCTCCCTGTTCTTTGAACAGATGGGGAGAGGATGGCCCAGTGGGGTACGTCTCTGCAGACACCATGAGTAATATTAAGTGGTATTTGTCCTATGCCTTACAGCTTTCAAAGCATTTCCCCAAACATCATCTCCCTCAAGCCTCAAAACCATCTCGTGCAGTCCGTAGAATGCACGTTTTTACAGAAGATACTGAAGCTCAGAGAAATGACGTGTCTCTGTTGAAACGACTAGTCAGAGGTGAGCCAGGACTTGGACCCAAGATTCCTGACACCAAATCCCGTGCTCAGCAGAGCCCTCACCCCAACGAGTCTCTCCAGACTCCAAACCAGGCCTCTGGGTCCCAAACCCAAGTAGGTGGCACCCTGGGCTTCCCACATTGATTCTGTAACTCCCAAAATCCCAGGTGACCCTATGGCGGGGGTCAGCAGCGTGTTGAAGTCTGGCTGGATTTCTCTCTGGGACCTGTTGAAGGTTACCAACTCCAACATTTCGTTTTCTGGGTTAGAGGTTTGGTGACTTACCTTGCGATTCCTATTTCTGAGGCCTCCCTCAGGCTGAACTTGGCAGATACCGCAAGACAAAAGGGATCTGCATCCTGAAGCCCCCTGACTGCTAGAAGCAGGAAGGAGCCCCCAACTCCACTGGTGAGCATTAAACCCTATCGCGAGCAAGAAACAAACTTTTATTGCATCAAAAGTTTATGAGACATAAACATAACAGTGAATGTTGGATTGATTTGTTACCACACCGTTACCTACCCTGCCCTGAGTGACACAGAGGGTGTTGGTGTCTGGGTGCTGTAACAAACACCTAAAATATCACTCATGGGGGGCAGTAAGGAGGGGCATGGCTGGACTCATCTTATGTCGTCATGAAACTTCCTAAAACTGTCACTTACAATAACTTGGAAGGCAGACCTTGTGCTATTGGGGAAAAAAATTATTTTAAATAAAATCTGCCAACCCAGAATTTTCTCTCCACAAATGTGGAAAAGAAAGAAAATACTAGTTCTGTTATTGAATAAGCATTAAACCAGACTGGGTTGCAGCACATGTAATCTGCTAATGTTCTAAGAAAAGGGAAGATGAGAAAAAGTCTCTTTCCCCTTTGGAAAGAGGGAAAATTCAATTTTATTTTTATTTACCCTTACAGTTCCCCCCTTTGGTTACTATTTTGTAGTTACATTACAATTTCCAATTTCCATTGCTGTTTTTACCTTTCTCTGGGCAGTTTGCAGCCATTTAAATACTCAGCGAAATGAATACAACGGAAAGCTGTCGTAGTCCCTTCGGGCGGTTATAACAAAATACCACAGACTGGGTGGCTTATAAACAACAGAAATTTATTTCTCATGGCTCTGCAGGCTGGAAATCCAAGATCAAGGCTTCAGGAGATGTGGTGTCTGGTGAGGGCTCGCTTCCTCAGAGATCACCATCTTCTTACTGTGACCTCACATGGTGCAAGGAGTCAAGGGTCTCTCTGGGGTCTTTTCTATAAGGGCACCACTCTCATTCGTGAGGCCTCTGCCCTCATGACCTAATCCCCTGTCAAAGGCCCTACCCCTAACACTATCACCTTGGGTGTAGGATTTCAACACACAAAGTTTGGGTAGACATAAACATTCAGTCCATCGAAAGAGCAATGATCAAGGTCCCAATGGGATGAATTTAAAACGTCAGGACAGACTGAGCACAGTGGCTCACGCCTGTAATCCTAGCACTCTGGGAGGCCGAGGCGGGTGGATTGTTTGAGCTCAGGAGTTCGAGACCAGCCTGAGTAAAAGCGAGACCCCGTCTCTACTAAAAAAAAAATAGAAAGAAATTAATCAGACAACTAAAAATATATAGAAAAAATTAGCCGGGCATGGTGGTGCATGCCTGTAGTCCCAGCTACTCGGGAGGCTGAGGCAGGAGGATCGCTTGAGCCCAGGAGTGTGAGGTTGCTGTGAGCTAGCTGACGCCACGGCACTCACTCTAGCCTGGGCAAAAGAGTGAGACTCTGCCTCAAAAAAAATGAAAAAAAAAAAGTTAGGACAATATGCACTTTGGGGCATGTACCAATATGTACCATGTCATACCTGTGGTGAGTGATTAAAGGAAGTTCTTGATTAACAATGTGCAAAAATTCTCCTTTAGTATGCGTTAATGTCACAAACTGCTGTGCTGTCTTCATTACTTGCACTTTCGTGTACTATTTGAGTATTAGTTTGTAGTTGCTTACAAAGTCTTACCCATCTAGGCCTGAGGAGTAGCATAAGTGCAATGCCTGACAATCTAGAATTTTCAGAGTTTTTCTTGTAAGGCCCAACAAGTATCTCCCAAGTTTCCATAATCACATAAGTAACCTCACATTTACATAATAATGTAGGCTTTTTATTAATTGTTCTATCATCCTAAATGCTATTTATGTTTCCCAGGTGCACACCATGAAGACACCCACGGCCATTAACTTCTTACGAGGCACCTTGGGAAGGGCACAGATTCAATTTCCAGTGTTTGATGTCCATGGCTCCAATTGTGTTAAGTCTTGAGGACAAACCCACCCGTGGGCCATTTTTCACATCAGTCCAAATCAATAGTTATATTACTACAGCAGTAGGTCACACTGAACTACTGATGAAATCTCAGAGCTTTCTGGTAGCTAATTGCTAAGCTGTTTGGTTGCTGAGTGCCTCCGAGATCTTCGTGGCGAGTTTCTGTCTGGCTGGTAAATTATTTCCAACAGTCCGATTCCAAGTTTTTGTCCATTTCCATTGCAATTGTATTATGTATCTTGTAACTGCCCCCAAACACTAAGTTTGTTGGTCAAAGTAGCGAAATCAGCAAGCATTAGCTATACTTGCTTATTTCTGTTCCACCAAAGGACTGTATTTAAAACTCTCTTCTTGTCCTTGTGTGGCCTCAAACAAGCCTCTTAATAACCAGATTCCATAGTGGGGGAGTCTTGGGGCTGCAATTTCAACGTGAAAACTACTCACCTCGGACGTGTCCTGTCACAGTTAGGGTTTGAGTGCTGGGATGCATATTATTAATAGTTTATGCTCCCTTTGGCATTACCAAAAATTACTCGTAAAAATGATTCCACCTTCACTCCGGCAACAGACTACTGGGCTATGCTGGGAATACGACATGGGGCCGATGGGAAATATATAATTGTGGGGACCATTGATGGGTGTACAGAAATAAAAAACGGTGCTACAAATAACATCTTTGTTTCTAGTACCTTGTGAGTCTTAAAGTAACTGAAGTCATCACTGCCGTGAATAGGCCAAGCGGGGCTGTCTATGATAACAGCAAGTTCATTAGAATAGCTCTTTCCCGCTGAGCTCAGTGCCCACGTCAGTTAACTAGAACATTTACGTTTCAAGTCCTCATAGGAACCCCAGCCCACTCCTCCTGAGGTGCTGGCTTCACACTGAAAGCACGAATCCAGCTGGATTTTTCTTTCACTTTGATAGTCGTGGCAGAACACTCGAAAGGGTCCCTCCCGGTGCGGTGGCGGTCATCCTTCCTCTGCGACACTTTTATGCACATGAAATCGCCCTGTGGCTGGTAGGGGTGGTGGACTTCCTCTGGCAGTCCTTCTGGGTCCTCGTGACTTTCTGTCTCGGGGTTTTCAGGGACGAGAGAAGTCCTTTTAAGTACGGAACATGATTATGAGAGGGTTCAGCTAAATTGGGCACAGCGCGTGGTGTCAGACCCAAATTCAAGGCCTGCCAAACATAATTTCAAAGGGAGTGATACTGAGCTTGCTTGCAGGGGTCGCTCTCGATTTTAACATTTCAGCCTGGCAGACAGGCAAGACTCTGTTTCTCAAAAAAGAAATCTTGCATGTCTCAGGGTCCCAGCCGTTTTCAGACTGGCCACCGGACATGACTCAAAAATCGCACCCTCTGGAGGGCAGAGACCAAGGGAGAGTGCCCCACCCCCATGGTCATAAGTCAGGCGCTCAAGGACATAAAACCAGATGAGAGGGGAACCTCATTCAATTTTTATTTTGGGGGCCCTCTGCAAAGTTTATACGCTGCTCTGATCAGAAGCTCAAAGCTGACTGCAGGGCCAGCTCGGTCAGTGGCTCACAGGTGCCTCAGGCGCGGGCTCTCCCTGTGCTGCCCCTCTTTATGACACAGCACAGAGAGACAAGGGGAAAGACTGCTTTGGGGAGGAAAAGGGTCAAACATGAACATTTATTTAAAAAGTACACGAGAGTTGCTGTACCCAAGACCAGTCACACAAATCCTTTTCACCCATCCATCAGAATTTTGCAGAGGAACAGTGACTTTTACCGTCTACTCGATGGATTCCACAGAGAGAGGGGCCAGGAGCCCAGCTGGGAATAAGTTCTTACCCTTCTGCCGGCTTCTCGGGTCCTGGGTTCCCTTCACTGCGGCTCCCAGAGGAGCAGAGCAGCTTTGGTGACCCCGCTCACAGCACCGAAACCGTGGGGGCCAGGGGAAAGGTGCCCTTTCTCCCTCTGAAGAGTCGCTGAAAAACTAATTCACAAAAGGAGATCAACTGGAGAAAAGACACACAACTTTATTGCCGTGCACACTGGGGAGAGCCACAGAGCGATCACCGGAACCCCGCAGTGGAGCTGGGAAGCTCACACACCGCCCGAGGTTGCAGAGAGAATGGGGGCTTGATCCGGCAGAGCAGGTTCGGGGAATGGGGAGGCGGAGGCCCGGCTGGCGGAGCTGGTCTTGCGGTGGAGGTGAAGCCTCAGAGGCCACGGCACTCAGACACAACAGACGGCGACGGTTTCTTTCAGACCTTCCCGTGTGCAGGCTCTCGGCTAATCCTTCCTGGGTCCCGATGAGGGAAGGCTCAGAGAAAGCCCGGCCGCACCAGTGCAGACCTTCTCTACAGATGCAAATGCCCCACTAAAGACAGCTCTGCAGGGGACCTCCATTTGCAGGCCCTATGAACAGCCATCTGGGAACATGTGAAAGAAGGATATTTGGGGGTGAAATATTTTGCTTTTCTTCAATAGTCTAATACCAATGTTTGAATTAAATTCTGCTAGCAGTGCCTTTATTTTTATGGCAAATTATGTGGGAAGGTTTTTCAAAATTTGGAATCCTTGAAGCTTGGGAAGAGGTATAGCCAATTTCTGTTGTTAAAAACCTCTTCAGATTCTAGGGATCAAATCAGGGTCTGGAGTATTATCAAGCAATCGCTCCATCAGAGGTTCCGTCTGCTCTGCAAAAGCTGGTGTTAAATAAAAATTATAGGAGGCCCCAACAGGCCAGACTGTGAGTCAAAATGGAGTCACCCATGCTAAAGCTCCACATCAACAAACCGAAACCAAGTTGCTATCTGACCTTCTGATAAATCAGGAGAGAGATATAACAGCCAACTTCCCAAACAGACCAGTTTCAATCTTTAACCAGCGTGACAGTGAAGTTCTCTCTGCTTTAATTCGTATGCAAAAGAAGTAGCCTGAGGTAATAAGTTATTTTTCTATTGTTCTGTCTCCTTGTCCTGTCCTCAAAAGAAGTAGTTTGGAAAGTTTTGTGCTTTCCTGCTGCTTTCGTCAGCCCTTCCCTGCCGGTAAAGCCAACCCCTCTGCTCAGCCCATTGCAGCACTTACTCTATTTTATGGAATAAAGGATTGCTTAATTCTAGAATCTTAATAAAGCCAATTGAGATCTTTACATTTATTGTAATTTTGTCCTTTTTTTTTTTCTTTTTAGAGACAGGGTCTTGTTGTATTGTCCAGGCTGGAGTGCAGTGGCTAGATGAAAGCTCACACTGCAACTTCAAACTCTTAGGCTCAAGTGATCCTCCTGCCTCAACCTGCAGAGTAGCTAGGATTACAGGTGTGCACTACCACATGCAGCTAATTTTTAATTTTTTTGTATAGACAGGGTCTCACTATGTTGCCCAGGCTGATCTCACACTCCTGGCCTCAAGCCATTCTCCCACCTTGGCCTCCCAAAGTGCTGGAATTAGAGGGGTGAGCCATCACCCCAGCCAATTTTGTTTTTTGACACTTGAATTCACTGTGGAAAATATCCTACTAGGCCACAAAATTTTGTAAGTTTTCTTTCTTCTTGTTGTTGCAGGCCATTTCATCTGCAAAACCGGCTAACTTCTAGCTTCTAACACTTTGTGGCCTTCAATGACAAATGCCCTAAACATTTTACCTCAGTTTGTCAATATTGCAATTCCTTGTGAGAAAAGGAATTTTAACAAAGCTAAAGCTAAAGTATCAGTTTTGCATTGCTATTTAATTTCTGAGGCTACCAACCAGCAGATTATCTACATGTTGAGTAATTATACATTTCTCTGGTGGGACAAAGTTGTCTAAAATTTCTTGTAAAAAGCTATTGAAAATAGTAGGAGAGTCCTGAAATTCTTGAGAAATCCTTTTCTCTAAATACTGGACTTCTTCATAGGTAAATGCAAACAAGGATTTGGATTCATTAGCTACAAGAATGGAAAATAAAAAGCAGAACTTAGATTACCTTTGCAGGCAGCAGACCCAAAGTCAAAATGGTTGCAGGATTAGGAGACACAGGGGTTAATGAAACAAAAACTTCATCTGCTTCTCTAAGATCTTGTACAAGGCTATTTAGCAGTCAACCATCTTTACCAAACTTACCTTCTTTACTTACTAGAAGTATGGGAATGTCAATGGAAAAGAACGCAAACTCTGCAAAATAATTTAAAGGAGTTTATTTTGAGCCAAATGTGTGTGACCACGGCCTGGAGAGCCACGCTGAAGAAGCCTTGAGCAAGTGGTCCCGCTGTGGTTGGGGTGCAGTTTGTTTTTATACATTTTAAGGAGGCAGGAATTACACAGAAAATCATAAATCAACGTATAGACCGCGTACATTGATTTAGCCTGAAAAGGCAGCACACCTTGATGGGGGGGGGGCGTACAGTTTATAGAGGGGTTTAAAGATTCTTTGATTTGTAATCAGTTGAAGAAACAAGGCTTTGTCTAAAGGCTTGGACTGTTTTAAGTTGAGATAAGGATGTCTGATAATCAGAGACAAGCCACAAGACATTTACTGAAACTCGTGATGTGTTAAGTAAATTGTTGGCCTGCAGGTGTGGTTTAAGCTTTGCCTTGCATAGTCCTCGGCCTGTTAATGATTTAGTATCTTATTGTTACAAAGAGTAACTCCAAAAGGGACAAGGTGTAAGTGACCTCCCTTGTCCTCATGGCCGACAACTCAGCTTTAAGGTTTTTCTGGGGTCCCCTTGGCTAAGAGGGGGGTCCATTCACCTGGCTGGGGGCTTACAATTTTGTTTTAGTTCACAGGACTATGACCAGGTGAGTCTCCCTTTTTAATAATTATCCTTTTCTATTAATTCTTTTGTAACAGGTTTGATTTTCTCTAATTGAGCTCTGGACAAAGAATATTGTTTAACATACGGCCACGTGGCATATCCTATTGATAAGCTATTTTTATTGGTTCTATATCTTGAATTAAGCCAGTATCACTATTCCTTAGGTCCCAAAAGAATGCATGGATCCGTGTCAGTTTGGGGCGCTTTTCCAGCATGGCGTGAGACTGCCAGTCTCTCCCATCCCCTTTTTGTTCCAGAAAGCACAAAGTAAACAAATCAGGAGCCTTTTTTTCAGGGAGCTTCACAAGCACGTCATCTGAGTACAGACTATGGTGGCCTGTTAGTTGTACAGCAGGTATCTTCCCAGTGGATTTACAGGAGAATCCGGAAAAAATAAGAGCACATTGTTCCTTGTGCAGAGGGCCTCTCTGTACGGGAAGCACAGAGCAGTTGAAAAGAATTCTGTTGATGGGTGGAGTTTTTTAAAAATGTTAATTAGGTCAGTGTGGTTGATAGCACTGCCAAGTCTTAGGTATCCCTGCTGATTTTATATCAACTTGGTCATTAATTACTCAGTGGAATATTGAAACACACTATAATTTTGGATTTGTCTATTTCTCCCCATAATGTAACAGAGGGAATGGCCTGAAAAAATGGCAAAAATATTTTCTGTCTCTTTTAGACATCCTCCACCCCTTTATGAGAACTAAAACCTGCATCCCTGCCTCAGGCCAGTGGTGGGGAGGGGCAGGGTCAGTCTTTTGTTCTTTGTGCTAAAGGAGATGGCTCAGCAAGACCTGGTAAAGGGAGGTCCTGGGTGGAGGTCACAGGACTGTCTTCAGCAGAGATGGGGCAATCAGAATCATCTACTATAGTTGAACAGTAATTGCCTGAAGCTGAGAGCCCATCCGTTAAAAGCTTTGCGTTCCTGCTTATTATTAGGACGATGGCATTTCAGACCGGTGTCTCCATCCTCCTCCTTTGCTGGCAAAGTAATAAAATGTCTCTTTCCTCCTCCCCAAACCACTCGTCCTCATTCTTCTGATTCAACCTCGTGGACAAGTGCTGAGCTTTCAGTAACAATAGTTCTATCAGGTTTTGCTTCATGTATTTTGAAATTCTGTTGTTTAGGTACATAAATATTTAGAAATGTCATGTCTTCCTTTTGAATGTAGCATTATGAAACTTTTCTCTTTAACCCTAGTAATAGTCCTTTTAAAGTTCACTTTGTCTGATATTAACATATAGCTGTCCAGGTTTATTTTATTTAATGGTTTTGTGGTATGTCTTTTTTCATTATTTTACTTTTAACTCTCTGTCTTTATAGTTAAAGTGGACTTTTTATAGATAGTGTATTTTGGGTCTTTTTTATTCAATCTGATAATATCTGCCTTTGTTTGCGGTATTTAGAGCATTCCCATTTAAGTAATTTTGATATAATTATCAAATGTGTTGGTGTGGAGTTTTGTTCCTTCATTTTTTAAATTGTGATAAAATACACATGACACAATGGAGTGGTTTTCTTTATGTTTCCTGTGCTTAGGGCTTATTGAGCTTCTTGGATCTGTTGGTTTATAATTTTCAGAAGATTTGGAAAATTCTAGGACATTGTTCTTCAAATTTTTTTCCTGCTCCCTCTCATGCTAGGACTCCAACGACATGTGTGCTAGACAACTCGACACTGTCCCCACAAGCCCTTGGGTTTTTTCCCTCTGGGCTTCACTGTTCCTCTGATCTTTTTACTATAACATCTAATCTGCTGTTAATCCCATCTGGGCTTTCCTTTAAAATATCTTCTCTTTCTCTGCTCATCTTCTAAATTCTTGAGCATATGTAGCATATTTATGGTATGCTGTTTTTATATCTTACCTATTAATTCCATCATTTCTCTCACGGATCTGATTATACTGATATATTTTCCTCCTGATTATGCATAGTATTTTCTTACTTTTTCATGCTTATTATTTTTACGAATATTTTAAAAATTTGTGGTATAATATAGCAAAATTTATCATCATAATCATTTTTAAGTATACAGTTTGGTGACATTAAGCACATTCACATTGTTGTGGTACCATTATCATCATCCAGCACCAGAATTTTTTTCATCTTACAAAACTGAAACTCCAAACTCATTTAACAGTAACTCCCGTTTCCCCCTCCACCCCCGACCCTTATCAGCCACCATCCTCCTTTCTGTCTCTCAGTTCTATCAATACTTGCTTCATATATTTTGATGCTTTGCTGTTAGGTACATACATATTTATAATTATCATATCTGTCTGGGGAATTGAGTCTTTTATCATTAAACAGTGTCCTTCTTTGTTTCTCCTGGCAGATTTTGACTTACAGTCTGTTTCGTCTGATATAAATATAGCAACCCCTGCTTTCTTTTGGTTACCATTTGAATGGACTATAATTTTCCATTCTTTCACTTTCAACTTATGTATGTCCTTATATCTAAAATGTGTCCCTTGCCTAGGCATGATGGCTCATGCCTGTAGTCCCCGTGCTTTGGGAGGCCAAGGCAGAAGGATCACTTGAGGTCAGGAGTTTGAGATCAGCCTAGGCAACATAGTGAGACCTTGTTT
Organism: Avahi laniger; assembly: GCA_963575035.1. Classification (NCBI taxonomy): domain Eukaryota; kingdom Metazoa; phylum Chordata; class Mammalia; order Primates; family Indriidae; genus Avahi; species Avahi laniger. Next base: position 25,504 of record CAUYSK010031659.1, read on the forward strand.
CCACCAAAAAAAAAAAAAAAAAAAACATTTCTTTTGTAGATAGCATATACTTGGATCTTAATTTTTTTCTATCCATCCATCCACTCTGTCTTTTAGAGAGTTTAATCCATTTACATTTAAAGTAACTACTGATAAAGACTTGATGTTTTCATTTCATTGTTTTGTCTTGTAGTGATTTTCCTCCTCTTTTTACTCTCTTGTGTGCTTTTGCGTTTCATTTATTTTTTTTGTAGTGACATCTTTGATGTCTTTTTCATTTTCTTTTGTGTATTTTCTATAGGTGTTTTCTTTGTGTTTACCATAGGGATTACATAAAGCATCTTATAATTATAATAATCTATTTTAAACTGATAACAATTTAGCTTTAATTGCATACAAAAAATGCTCCCTTATGTCTCCTACCACATTGTTATTGGTGTCACAAATTCCATCCTTTTATATTTTGTATCCACTAACATAGTTTTATAGTTATAGTTATTTTATGCTTTTATCTTTTAAATTCTATACCACAATCAAAAGTGATATATACACCACCATTACAATATTACAAGATTCTGTATTTGTCTATATATTTATCTCTACCAGAGAGCTTTCTATGCTCACATGCTTTCATGTTGCTATGTAATATCCTTTCATTTAATCTTGAAGAATTCCTTTTAGCAATTTGTGTAAGGCAAATCTAGTAGTGTTGAATTCCCTCAGTTTTTCTTTATCTGGGAAAGTCCTTATTTCACCTTCATCTTTGAAGGACAATCTTGCTGGGTATGATATTCTTGGTTGAGGTTTTTATTTTTTCTTTCAACATGGTGACTATATCATCCCACTCCCTTCTGGCCTATACAATCTCTGCTGAGAAATCCACTGTCAATCTAATGGGAACTCCCTTATACATGATAAGTCACTTCTCTTGCTCTTTGCAAGATTCTCTGTCTTTGAGTTTTGCCTATTTCATTATAATGTGTCTCTGTGTGGGCCTCTTTGGGTTCATCCTAGTTTGTTTGTTTGTTTATTTGTTTGTTTGTTTTGAGATTCTTGAATTTGGATGTCTATTTCCTTTGTCAGATTTGGGAAGTTTGGAGCCATTATTTCTTCAAATATGCTCTCTGTCTCTTTCTGTCGTCTCTTTCGGAATGCCTGTAATGTGTGTATTGGTCTGCTTGATGATGTCTTGTAAGTCTATTAAGCTATCTTCACTTCTCTTCAGTCTTTCTTCTTTTTGTTCCTCTGACTCAATAATTTTAAATGACCTGTCTTTTAGTCCACTGACTCTTCTGCTTGATCAAGTCTGCTGTTGATGCCTTCTAATGAATTTTCCAATTAAGTTATTTTATTCTTCAGCTCCAGAATTTCTCCTTGTTTCCTTTTTCATGGTTTCTATCTCTTTGTTAATATTCATGCATTATTTTTCTGATTTCATTTAGCTGTCTATCTATGTTCTCTTGAAGATCATTAAATTTTTTAAAGATAATTATTTTAAATTTTTTGTCAGGTAGTTTATAAATCTCCATTTATTTGAAGTTGGTTTCGGGAGATTTATTTTGTTTCTTTGATTTGGCCACATTTCCCTGTTTTATTGTGTGCCTTAAGATTTTTTTGCTGAGTTTAATGCATTTTGAAAAAACAGCCACCTCCCCCAGTCTTTATGGATCAGCTTCATACGGGGAAGATGTTCACCACTCAGCTAGAGATTCTGGGGGCCTCTGAGATCCTTCTTGGGGGGATGCAACTTCTCTGGGCTTTGCCTGTAATTTTCCAGAGGTTTGCCAGGTTCTTTTTCAGAGGTTTGTAGTCTTTGCCTCCATCTGGTGTCTGTCTGCAGTACTGCATGTTCTCTGGTGCTACAGCAGCAAGCCACTGCGCTCTCCTTTGTTCCTAGTGGCCCCAGAGCATCTGAGGCGTGCTGGCTCCCTGCCAGCTCCCCAAATCAGATGAGGCAGACACCGGTCCTTGGGCAGCTCTCTGAAAAGCCAGAGGACAGACAAAGAGTCCACTCTTCTACCTCCCACCTGATGGAGCAGCCATGAGTTGAGTGCCTTCTCCCAATTACACTGAGCCATGCGTCCAACTTCTGTGTGCATACCTGAAACCGCATAGTTTATAAAGGAAAGAGATTTATTTGGCTTAGGATTTTGCTGGCTTGAAAGTTTCAGATTGAGCATCTGCATCTGGTGAGGGCCCTCTGTATTCCAGGCCCTCTGGTGCCATCGTGAGCCCCTCGCCCACTCTTCTTTGCTTTCAGCAGCCCCCGGGCATCCAAACCATGCCAGTGCCATTAGTGCTCGGAGTCAAGTGAGGCAGAAATTAGTCCTTTGGGCAGCCCTCTGGAAAGATGGAATGTTGAATCTACGTTCCACTCTTCCCTCTGTGCCCAAGGCAGACACTATGAGCCAAGCTGAGCTGTGCTGGCTCAGGGAAGGGGCAGCTGTGGATGAAGTGATGTGGCGCTTACCAATGTCAATGTGTTGTTGGGCTTCATCCCACCTGTGGGTAGTGTAGCTTCTTCACAGGCTTCTGGAGTTCTCACAAAGATATTTTGGTCTGTATATTGTTGTTAACGGTGTCTCTGTTGAGGAACAAAGGCTGGGACTTCCTATTCTGCCATCTGGCTGATGTCACTCCCAACTCCTCCATTCTTAACCCCAGGATATCACGACAGGTTGCAGGATGTACAGAACCCGTTGTCTAAAAGGTGCTCAACACATATAGGCAACGAAAGGCTGACTGAGTGAGATATGCGTTTTAGTCCATTTAGTGTTGCTATAACAGAATACCTGAAACTGTGTAGTTTATAAAGGAAAGAAATTCATTTGGCTTAGGATTTTGTTGGCTTGAAAGTTCAGGATTGGGCATCTGCATCTGGTGAGGGCCTTGAGCCATTTCAGCTCATGGCAGAAAGTGGAAGGGGAGCTGATATGTGCAAAGGGATCACATAGGGAGAGAGGAAGCAAAGGGAGTGGGGAGATCCAGGCTCTTTTTAACAACCAATTTTCTTGGGAACTAATAGAGTAAAAACTCACTCACTCCCAAGGGTCATCAATCTATTCATGAGGGATCTGCCCCCATAACCCAAACACCTCCCACTAGGCCCCACCTTCCTATTGCCACGGTAGTGGTCAAATTTCCACATCTGTAGGGGACAAACATCTAAACCATAGCAGAGCAAACAAAAATTACACTTCCTTTAACTAGTGAAAAAACTAAAGATCAAATAGACTCTCAGATATGCCCAACATCAAAGTCCTTAGTCAGTAGCAGAGCAGCAATCAGGGAACCAGAAAATCTGCAAGCAAGAGATGAGTCTGTAGTGGGTTGCACAGAGTCCCCCTAAATGTCATGTCTACCTCCAAATGTAATCTTATTTGGAAATAGAGTCTTTGCGGATGTCATTAAGCTAAGGATCATCCTGGACTTAAAGTGGGCCAAAATCCACAGACTTGTGTCCTTGTAAAGGATCGGAGAGGGAGATTTGAGAGACACAGAAGGAGAATGCCTTGTGAAGAGGAGGCAGAGATTGGAGTGATATGTCTACACGACAAGGAATGCTGAATATTGCTGGCAATCACAGAAGCCAGGAGAGAGGCATGGAACAGATTCTCTCTCAGAGCCTCTGGAAGAAACCAACTCTGCAGACACCTTGAGTTTGGACGGCTGGCCTCCAGAGCTGTGAGAGAATAAATTGCCATAGTTTTAGGCAATCCAGTTTGTGGTTCTTGGTTAAAATAGCTCAGGAAGCTCATGCAGGGTCTAGCTCCCCTCTCAGAGCCATAACTTCTATCCCCAATTACACCACAGGCTTTGGGAAGGGAATAGGGTCCCAAGCACTCTCACACCATGTTGATTGGAGGGCAAACTTATGAAGACGTTTTATAGGGCAACCTGATTATACATACCAAATATAAATCTTATTTTGTTTATTAGAACCAACAATTCTAGCAATTTCATTCCTATGCAACAATAAAAGACTGAGGTCTACAGTAATACTTAAGAAATCATATTTCGAGCCTAAGTCTGCTCCCTGGGCTTAGTGGACTTATGATTTCTCTTTCCCTTGGTTTTACATTTGAGGGGCCTGCTCTGAAACTTGATCATTCTGAAATAGAGATCAAATTTTGTCCAATGCTAGAGAAAAAGAACAAAACTGGTGTTTCACTCTGAGCAAATATCCCCTCCCCTCATAAGAGGAGGGTGATAAAACTACAGAAGAAAAAAAATATTCAACAACTGAGAGGGAAACAAACAGAGAAATTGGTGTCAGAAAAATAAATTCCATGCTTGTATATAATCAAAAATACCTCTGAAAATTGAAGACCTGCCTATTGCTAGTGGAGTTTTTCATCACTGGATTAAATACTTACAAAGGGGCAAGACAAGAGATGTGGTCTTCTAGGTACTGGCTCCATGGAAAACTATCTAGGTGAGCTTTCTCTAATACAAATAATACAAATATTTATGTAATAATTATATAAACAGATGTTTGGAAGAGTGAAAGTTTACCTTCCAGAAGTATATAACCCTCTCTAGAGATATTGATGTTAGCATTTTTGTTTACATGATTCTGATATTTTCCCATTCATTTAATATACTTAAAACATGCACAAATACATTGTTTAAGCAGAATATGTTATATAGTTCTTTCACTTTTTAAAAATCTTTTTTTTTCATTGTGGTAAGAACATCTAATGTTAGATCTATCCTCTTAACAAATTTTTAAGTATTCAATACAGTATTGTTAACTACAAGGAACAATGTTGTACGGCAGATCTCTAGAACTAATTCATTTTGCATAATTATACTTTATATTGAATAGCAACTCTCTATTTCCCCCTTATCCTAGGCCCTGGTCCATTTTATTTTTTTTTTTTTGCTGCTATAACAGAATAACATAAACTAGGTGATTTATAAAGAAGTTTATTTGGCTCATGGTCTGGAGGTTGGAAAGTCCAAGAGAATGACATCAGCATCTGGCAAGGGTCATGCCATGGCAGGAGGCATCACGTGGTGAGGAAGAGTGAGCGAGGACAGGGGGAGGAAATCAGGCTGAATGCATCTTTTTTATCAGGAACCCACTAAAATAACTAACCCACTCCAGCAATAATAACATTAATCCATTGGGATATTTCCCATTTGTAGGGACCGTCCCTGGGCAAAAATTGGCCCAAGCCCAGAGTCAGCGAAACTGGATGTGTTCTCCTTGGGGCCAGAGGACAATAGGTCCGGACACGGCCTGTTGAACAAACAGAACTATTCCTCATGACAGATAGCTTTATGACAGATAACCAAGCGCCTGGGGTCTTGCAAACAAGCCAAGGCATCTCATAATCCTGCATACGGTAATGAGATAAAGAAGTTAAGATGCAAACATCTACTTCCCTTGAACAATCGTCTGGAAGGAATAAAAATGTGTTTTCCTCAAGGCGCCCAAGGTAGTCACGTACCAGGAAGTAACTGCCAGACCGATAAAAGTATATAAATTAAAACAACTGGTGGAATCGCCCACTACAGTCTTGTACGTCTTGTGTGTGTGTCTGTGTGTTTCTTTCTGTGTCCATCCCCCATTCTACAATCAGGCCACAACACCATTCATTTAATATACAAAGTGTATTAAGTTACCTATTAAAAGTTCCACCTCTTAATGTTTTTATAATGGCAATTAAATTTCCAACATATGACTTTTGGGGGACACATTCTAATCACAGCATTCTGCTCTGGCCCCTTTCTAGGCATGATTCATCCTGAGGCAAATTCCCTCCAACTGTGAGCCTGTGAAATCAAAACAAGTTATCTACTTCCAAAATACAATGGTGGACAGGCATAGGATAGACATTCTCATTCCAAAAGGGATAAACAAGCAAGAAGGAAGGGGTAATTTGTCCTAAGTAAGTTTAAAACCCAACAGGAAAAACAATATTAAGTCTTAAAGCTGGAGAATAGCCTATTTGTTTCCATGTTTCACTTCTTGGATTCACTGGTGCAGGGATTGAGCTCTCCCAGGCTGGAGTTGCACACTGGTGGCTCTATAGTTCTGGGGTCTCAGAGGCAGCCTTGCTCCAATGGCTCCACAAGGCATTGTGCTAGCGGGGACTCTCTGTGGCAGCTCTGCCTGTGGCAGATTCTGCCTGGGCTTCCAGGTGGACCATGGCATCTTTTGAAATCTAGGTGGAGGTTGCCATGCCCCCACAGCTCTTGCATTCTGAAAGCCTGCTGACTTAACATCACATGAACAACACCAAGGCTCATAGCTTGTACCTTCCAGGGCAGGGGGTTGAGCTGCACCTGGGGCCAACCGAGTCACAGCTGAGGCAGACAAGAGATGCTGCACCAGAATTCAGGGAGCAGAGTCCTGCTAGAGGTGTCCCTGGGCAGCAAGCATGTGGAGGGTGCCTTTAGCCCATCGCTCAAAGCCATTTTGCCCCCCACTAGATCTCTGAGCCTGTGATAGAAGAGGTGGCCTGGAATGTCTCTAAAGTGTCTTTGGAGGGGAATGTCTTTCTCTCTTTGTCTTGACTAGCACCTGGCACCCTTCTATTCATGGTAATCTCTTTAGCAAAAGTCACTTGGCCACATCCTTAATATTTTCTCCTGAACACAGTTTTTCACTCTTATATGGCTAGGCTTTGAATTTTTCAAATCTTTCCATTCTGTTTCTCTTTTAATTATAAATTCTATCCTTATGTCATTTCTTTCCTCTCACATCTCACTGTATGTGGTTAATGGTAGCCGGGTAGCAGCCTGATACTTTGCTGCTTAGATATTTCTTCTACCAGATATCCTCGTTCATTGCTCTTAAACTCTGCATTCCATAAAATCCTAGGACATGGACACAGTTCTAACAAGTTCTTTGCAGTGTATAACAAGGATGGCCTTTACTTCAGTTTCCAATACCTTATTCCTCATTTTCATCTGAGATCTCACCAGAATTGCCTTTACTGTCCATATTTCTACCAACATTCTTGTCATGTCCACTTAAGCAATCTCTAAGAAGATTCAGACTTTCCCTATAGCTCTCTTCTTCTGAGCCCTCATGAGAATCACCCTTAATGCTCCATTCACAATAACAGGCTTTTTCTAGCCCACTCCTCCAATTTTTTCCAGCGTTTACCCATTACCCAGTTCCAAAGCCACTTTCACATTTTCAGTTATTTATTATAGCAACAAACCCACTCTCAGTACCAATTTTCTTATTCCATTTTCTGCTGCAATTACGAAATATCACAGACTAGGTAATTTATAAGGAAAATATATTTATTTGGTTCATGGTTCTAGAGACTGGGAAGTCCAAGAGTATGGCGCCTGCATCTGGTGAGGATCATACCATGGTGAAAGGCATCACATGGGAAGAAAATTTGAGTATAAGACAGAGAAAGGAAATCAAGCCAAACCCACCCTTTTTTACCAGGAACCCACTCCCATGATAACTAATCCACTCCTGTGATAACAGCACTAATCCATTCATGAGAGTGGAGCCCTCATGACCCAGTCACCTCTTACTACTGTTACAATGGCAATTAAGTTTCCAAAACATGCACTTTTGGGGTACACATTCAAACCATAGCACCTGGTAACCACCATTCTGCTCTCTGCTTCATTGGAGTTTGATTATTTTAGATACATCATACAAATGGAGTCATGCTGTATTTGTACTTATGTGACTGGCTTACTTCATTTACCATAATGTCTTCCAGATTTATCCATATTATCACATATGGCAGGATTTCCTTTTTTTAAAAAGGCTGAATAATATTCCATTGCATGTATATACCACCTTTTCTTTATCTGTTGACCTGTCAATGGACACTTGGGTTGCTTGCACCTCTTGGCTACTGTGAATAGTGCTGCAATGAACATGGGAGTGCAAAGATTTCTTTGATATCCTGATTTTAATTCTTTGGGATAAATACTCAGAAGGGGGATTGTCAGATCATGTTAGTTCTATTTTTATTTTTTAGGACTCTCCATACTGTTTTCCATGGCAGCTGCACTATTTTACATTCCTACCAACAGTGCACAAGGGTTCCAACTTCACATACTCACCAACATTTGTTATCTTTTGATTTGTCTATTCAGAGTTTTTGTGGTTCCATATGAATTTTAAGATTTTTTTCTATTTCTGTAAAAAATGCCATTGGGATTTTGATAGAGATTGCACTGAATCCATAGATCACTTTGGAAAGTATTGCTATCTTAACAATAATAAATCTTCCAATCCATGAACACAGGATGTCTTTCCATTTACTTAGGTCTTCTTCAATTTCTTTCAGTGATGTTTCATAGTTTTCAGTGTGTAAGTCTTTCACCTCCTTGGTTAAGTCTGTTCCAGAATTCTTTTCATCTTGTAAAACTTCAACTCTTAAAAAATAATTCTATATTATCCCCTCTCCCTAGGCCATTGGCAACCACCACTCTACTTTCCGTTTCTGTAAATAAGACTACTGTAAGTCCCCCGTATGTGTGGAATAATACAGTACTTGTCGCTTTGTGACTGGCTTATTTCACTTTGGCATAATGTCCTCAAGGTTTGTCAATGTTGTGGCAGGTCAGAATTTCCTTTCTTTTAAGGCAGAATTATGCTCCGTTGTATAGATATAACACATTTTGCTAATCCATTCATCTGTCAGTGGACACTTGGTTGCTTCCATGTTTTAACTGTTGTGAATAATGCTGCCATGACTATGGGTGTACAAATATATCTTTGAGACCGAAACACAACTGATTTTGTATGTTAATTTTGTATCATGCAATTTTAGTGAATTCATTTATTAGTTCTAACAGGTTTTTTGGTGGACTCTTTAGGGTTTTCTCTATATAAGATCATGTCATCTGCAAATAGATAATTCCTTTCCAATTTGGTTCCAATTGTTCTTAAAAGCATATTAGATCTTAGAGATATTATTAAAAAGAAACAAATTTATTTAAAACTTTAAAGGTAGAAGTAATAAAAAATAAACTAAACATTCACCTAAAGAAGCAAGAAAAGGAAAAGGTGGGGGAGGGAATAAAAGGAAACAACAGGAATAAAGCTAGAAGAAGAGAAAAGAAAGCAGAAATAATAGTAGCAAAAGAAGAAAAAAGATTATGTTGATTATCTGAAGACTGATGTTCTCCATTGTTAAATTAACAGATGAATTATGAGCTATGTGTGTATTTATGTGTGTTTATATTTGCAGCTAAGTTAGTAAACACAAGTGACCCAACATAAGGAGTTGGTAAATTAATCATGGTATGGCAGTGAGATAAAATACAATGCAACTATTAAATTCTACTTTCATTTTGTAGGTAACAAATGCCAGCCTTATTTCAATGGAAGAGATTCTATATGAAAGATTTACTTACTGTTGGTGGGAGTGTAAAATGATGCAGCCACTGTGGAAAACAGTATGAAGATTCCTCAAAAACTTAACAATAGAACTACTGTATAATTCAGCAATCTCACTTCTGGGTATATAGCTGTGTGTGTGTGTGTGTGTGTGTGTGTGTGTGTATGTATGTGTGTGTGTGTGTGGATAATATATTTTGGATAATATACATCCCAAAGAGGTATATACTGGGTATATATCTCAAAAATATCTCTTTGAGATCTATATACAAACTTGTATACAATACATTGTACATACATGCAATGGAATATTGTTCAGCCTTTAAAAAGAAGGAAATCCTGTTACATGCTACAACATGGATGAAATTTGGCCACATTATGCTAAGCGAAATGATAGGCTAGACACAAAAAGACAAATACTGTGTGATTCCGCTTATATGAGGTAGCTGCAGTAGTCAAATTCCTGGAGACCGAAAGTAGAATGGTGGTTGCCAGGAGCTGGCGGGAGGAGGGAATGAGGGGGTTGCTGTTGTGGGTACAGAGTTTCAGTTCTGTGAGATGAACAAATTCTAAAGATCTCTTGTGCAACAATGTGAATATAGTGAACACTACTGAACTGTACACTTAAAAATGGTAAAGTTTATGTGTTTTTTTTTTTTACCACAATTCAAAAATTTACCATGGTTAATGCACACAAGTATAAAGGTTGGAAAAATGGCAGGGAATTTACACCGCAGCTCTCCGACCTTGGGCTCTGCTGTTGACTCTGCTGAATAGCCTCATTATGGGTGATTTAAAGTCTCCTTATTGATTGGCACGGCGGCTCACGCCTGTAATCCCAGCACTTTAGGAGGAACACTTGCGGCCAGGAGTTTCAGAGCAGCCTGGGCACCGTGGGAAGACCCTTGTCTCTACCAAAAACAAAAAGTCTCCTTACAGTTTTCTGTATTTAATAAAATTTCCTCAAAGAATATGCTTTATTTTTTCAAGCAAAAAAAAATTTTTAAATATACTCATTAAATGTCCTTTTTGATAAAAGGCCGAGGAAAACCAGCAGTCAGGGCTTTTCCAGCCCTCTCTCCGGGAGGCAGTCTGCCCAGAATGCCCGGGCTCCAGAGTCACGCAGAGCAGCCCAGAACCCACCGGCCCCTGTGGCTCCCGCAGTGATGGGCAAGACGGACGCTGAGGAGGGAAGCCCCTGGGGAGGACGAAGGCGCCCAGGGATGAGAGGCTGACTGGCTGCGGTCTGCGGGGCGGGAGGCGGGCGCGGGGCTGTTGCCCCCCGCGGCATGGTCTCTGGGTCCCCCCGACCTGGAGGGCGGGGCCGGGCCGGAGGCGGCTGGGCCCGAGGGCAGCTGGGCCCGACATGCTGCAGCCTGCTCCTTGGGCACGAGGGTCCCGCAGACGCAGGTCGGACGCGTAGAGGACGCAGCTGTCGTCATCCTGCCCGGCGCGGTTGGAGTCGCGATCGGGGCCTGCCAGGGTGAGCCTGCTGCGCCGGAACTGCGGTGAGGCCAGGAGCGCAGGCCCTGAGGTCCCCGAGTTGGCCTTTGCAAATGGCGTTCCAGCCCCACCTGGAGGGCGGCGCCAGGGCCAGGTAGGCTGCCTCCCAGGCTCCAGGGACCCGCGGGTGCCAGGCCGGAGGTGCAGATGTCGCAGCCCTCTGTGCCCCACCTGCACTCGCCTAACTGGTCACCCAGGACCCCCAAGTCGGGGGCCTGCTGCTCTCCGTTCAATTCCTGTGCCCAGGTCCCGCTTATTTCTGGGGGTGAGGTGCTTGGCTCCCAGTTCCAGGGTGCAGCTCAAGGAAGCCACAACATCCAGACTGTCCTCGGCCCAGTGTAGTCCCAGCACGGTGCACCCAAGAGTTCAGGACGGCCCCGGCTATTGCCTCTTCTCCGAGCCCTGTGGCCTAGTGCCACGCTCTGCACCCATTCCGGGGTGTCCCTGTCCCAGCGGGGAGGCGGTCTGCAGGGCGGTGGGTGTCCTCCTGCAGGGCGGGTCGCACTGCACCGGCAAGGCAAGCGCGGCCCTCCGGCGCTGTGCTCTCTGTCGCTCTCCTCTCCTTCTCTAATCTTCGGACGTGTATCTCCCCGTCACCTCTTTTCCCCACGCTGAGCGTCCCACGTTGCTTCTCTGTGAATTCGCAAGGCTGCTTCCAGAGCGAGCGATCCGCACGCGGGCAGCTGCCTGCACTCTTCACCTCCTTCCCTGGCAGCGGTGAGCTGGCCGGCGCGCTCTCGTCTGCTATTTTTTCCCCTCCAACAAATTATAAATTTTTTAAAAAGTTGGTTCTTCATCCAGGTTGGTTGGAGAAGCACTACCTTAAATGGCAACCTTGTGAGAGAGGCAGCTTGTATAATGACTTCCAGTGCTTCCTTTTCCTTGAGTGTAGGCTGGACCTGGTGACTGACTTCTGACACACAGAATATGGCAAAAGTGATGGGATGTCGTTTTTGAGATTAGGTTACAAAAAGATGGAGCGGCTTTTGTCTTGCTTACCCTCTCTCTCCGTCTTTCCCACTCTTTGTCTTGGAGCCCTCCCCCTGGGAGAAGGAAGCTTCCATGCTGCAGACACAGAGGCTCATGTGGCAAGGCCCTGGCGTCCCTGGCCAACAGCCAGTGAGAAGCTGAGGGCTGCCTGAAGCGGATCCTTCCCTGGTTGAGGCTTGGGCTGCCTGTAGCCCTAGCTGACTCCTTGACTGCAACTTTGTGAAAGACCTTGGGCCAGAGGATGTATCTACACTGACCCGGGGAAATCAATCTAAAATAACAAATGTTGTTTCAAGCCACTAGAGTTTGGGCTCATTTGTTACACAGCCATAGATAACTGACATATCCTGTGTCAGAGGTGGACGTCAGACAAGAAGGAAAAACTAAAAATGCACCTGCAGTTGTGCAGTGTGGTCAGAGATATATTCAATGGATAATTTATAACTATAAAGTAACGTGTAATTGCTATTTTTCTTGATGAATTTACCCTTTTGTCAATACAGATGCTCCTCAGCTTACAATGGTGTTACATCCTGATAAACTCATCATAAGTTGAAAATACATTAAGTTTAAAGTGCATTTAATATGCCTAAACTACCAAACATCATAGCTTAGCCTGGACTGCCTTAAACATGCTCAGAACACCTACATTAGCCTACAGTTGGGCAAAATCATCCAACACAGAGCCTATTTTATCATAAAGCGCTGAATAGCTCATGTAATTTATTGAATGTTGTACTGAAAGTGAAAAACAGACAGGTCGTAAAGGTACTTGAAGTACAGTTTCTGCTGAATGTGAATTGTTTTCCCACCATCATAAGGTAAAAAATCATATAAGTCCACTAATCATAAGTCAGGGACCATGTGTATATATTGTTCACACTTGTCTGTGCAAAAAGTTTTGTATTTAAGTCTATTTTGTCTGGAGTGTAGCCACTCCAGCTTCCTTTGGTTACTATTTGCAGAGACTATCTTTTTCCATATTTTCACTTTCAACCTGTTTGGCTCTTTGGCTCTAAAGTGAGCGTCTTATAAATAGCATAGAGTTGGATCACATGGCTTTGAAAAAATCCGTTCCACCGATCTCTGCCTTAATCCATTTATGTTTCCAGTAATTCCTAATAAGGAGACACTGTTGACATTTTGCTATTTGTTTTCCATATGCTCTATATCTCTTCCCCTCTAGTTCATTAACTATTAATAAGTTAACTGCTACCTCTTGTGTTTTATTTTTTTCTAGTGTAATATTAGTATTATCTTTGTGGTGACAATACTTAAGATCCACCCTCTTAGCAGATTTCAAGTCTGCGACACAGTATTGTTAACTGTATTCACATTGCTGTATTTTAGATCTCACATCCTGTACATTAGATTCACATCCTCACTAATATTTGTTATTTTCTTTTTTTTTTTACTAATAGCCATTCTTACAGGTGCGAGGTGATGTCTCATTGTGTTTTGCCCTGCATTTCCCTGGTTAGTGGTGTTGAGCACCCTTCTAAAAAAGAAGCACCCGTATATCTTCTTTTGAGAAATTTCTATTCAGGTCTTTGGACCATTTTAAAGTTAGACTATCATTATCATTTTTTGGCTATTGAGTTGTATGAGTTCTTTATATACTTTGGATATTTACTCTTTATCAGATATATGGTTTTCAAATATTTTCTCTCATCCTACAGGTTGCCTTTCATGCCTTGCTGATCATTTCCTTCGCTGTGCAGAAGCATTTTAGTTTGATGTGATCCGCTTATTTATTTTTGCCTTTGTTGCCTTGGTTTTAGTGTTATATCCAAAAAAAACATTACCCAGACCAATGTCAAGAGGCTTTCCTCTATGTTTTCTGCTATTAATAATAGTTTTATGGTCTTCAGTTTTATGTTTACATTTTTAATCCACTTTTAGTTGATTTTTGTATATGGAGTGAGATAACGGTCCAATTTCATTATTTAGCTTGGGCTAATCCAGTTTTCCCAATATCATTTGTTGAAGAGACTATCCTTTCCTCATTGCGTTTTCTAGGTATCTGTGTTGAAGATTAGTTGGTTATATATGAGTAGATTTATTTCTGGGTTCTCTATTATGTTCAACTGGTCAGTTTTTATGCCAGTACCACACTGTTTTGATTACTGTAGCTTTGTGATATATTTTGAAATCAAGAATTGTGGTGCTTCCAGTTTTGTTCTTCTTGCTCAAAACTGCTTTGGTGATTTGGGGTCTTTTGTGGTTTCATGTAAATTTGGGGATTTTTTTTCTATTTCTGTAAAGAATGCCATTGGAATTTTGGTAGGGATTGCATTGAATTTGTAGGGATCTCTTTTCACAAGAGATAGGAAGTAAGCTAAAAGGAATGAATAATGCAAAGTAGAGTTTCAGATACCAAAAAAGTAGTGAAAAAGTAAAGAAGTTAAGAGCATGAGTTAGAGACAGATGGATCTGAGTTCAATCCTCAACACTGGTATCTGGCTGCTGAAAATTTTTACATTATGTTAGGGCTGAATTGTGTGTCCCCCTCCACCACCAAATTCACATATTGAAGCCCTAACCCCTGGCACCTCGGAGTGTGGCTGTGTTTGGAGACTGGCCATTTATGCGGGTGGGCCCTGATCCAGTCCGACTGTGTCCTTACAAGAACATCATTCTTCAACCCACAGAATCCACTGCTGGAAAACCCGCACTGTACCAGAGCTAGTGGCATGAGGTAGGAGCTGGAATAGGGGAAGGGAGGTGCTCTTATTACTTAGTCCCCCCACCCTCAGTGAAAAACAGACAAGTAGGAAGGAATTCTGATTGTCAGTGAACATATCACTCAAAAAAATATACTAAGTCTATAAAAGGATAGTTTAAAGTTTGATGCTCTGCTTTGAATGTGTCCCCCAAAGTTCATGTGTTGCAAACTTGGTCCCCAATGCAGCTGTGGGTCCCAAGGCTGCTGCCCTCTGAAACGGATTAATGCCGTTATCTTGGGAGTGGGTGCTTTTTTTTTTTTTTTTTTTTGCTTTTTTTTTGAGACAGAGTCTCATTCTGTTGCCTGGGCTAGAGTGCCGTGGCATCAGCCTAGCTCACAGCAACCTCGAACTCCTGAGCTCAAGCGATCCTCCTGCCTCAGCCTCCCAAGTAGCTGGGACTACAGGCACGCACCACCATGCCTGGCTAATTTTTTCTATATATATTTTTAGTTGTCCAGATAATTTCTTTCTATTTTTAGTAGAGAAGGGATCTCACTCTTGCTCAGGCTGGTCTCGAACTCCTGACCTCGTGATCCTCCCACCTCAGCCTCCCAGAGTGCTAGAATTACAGGTGTGAGTCACCACCCTGGGCCGGCAGTGGGCTCTTTATAAAGGAATGAAGTCGGCCCCTCCTGCACTCTCTCGCCCTCTCTTTGCCCCTCTACGATGGGATGACGCACAAGAAGGCCCTCACCAGATGCCAGCACCTTCCAGAACCATGAGCCAATAAATTCCTGTTCATTATAAATCAGTCTAT
>CAUYSK010031660.1:0-19827 GCA_963575035.1 Avahi laniger
GCTGGGGTGGGGGGGGTGGAAGGGTCCCCACTGGACTGCTTCTCCATGCAAGTGGGCACCAATTGAATCCCCACTCTCAATTTCTCCCAGGGCTCATGCGGGGATGTTCAGAGGCAGGGGCTCTGGCCCAACCCCCATGCCATCTGAGTCCTGGGCTTAAAAAAAAAACTTTTTCTCTCCTGGGGGCTTCTTACTATCCCGAGGCCTTTGTAACCTTTGGGCAAAGTTCTTTCTAATGTCCTTTCTTTTTACAAAAAGCATACATAATTTGTGCCCTTCTGATTACAGAACATCCCTTGGCCAAATTGAGTTTTCTGCTTAGAGGAAGAGACAATTTCTACCTGAGTTAGTTTCAGCCCCGACTTCCCCCACCCCTCACAGTGGCAATGGGCTTTCTGCAGGCTGGAGCTTAGGCTGTCGGCTCTTCTCCCACACAGCAGTGGGCTGAGGCTCTCCCAGGGTCATGCGCAGGCCAGGCCGCATTTACCACCTGCACAGGCCGGGGTAAGCACAGAAAGCATGGGTGTTCCGTGATTCCCTGAGTCAGCTCACATATGGCCCGCATGGAGCTGGCGGTGGATTGTAGATGAGAAATTTTCTTATGTACCCTGCTCCTGTTCCAGGCAAACACCAAAGGCAGATAGGAATTCTGTCAGGCGTAATACACGGTTGCGAGTGCACACGCCTGGCAGGGGCGGGCCGGTCAGACAGCAGGCGTTTCTGCCTGCTCCATCCTGCTCTGTTCTCCTCCCTCAGCATCAAAACGGCTGTGGCAGGTGTTAGTTGCCCCAGGCTGGACCCTGTGCTGTGCTGTTTCTCCAACTTGCTGTAGGCCTCTGGCGTGGGCTAGAGCAGAGCCTGTGGTGCCTTCCCGCAGATCGGCTGCCACCACCCTGGCCACTCCTGGGGAGTTGGAGTGCCTGGGGGTGGGGGCAACAGGCCCTCTCTTCCCCAACCCTCTTTGGGGAGAGAGCGCCCACCAGTTCCTCCTTCTCCCAGGGAAATTCAACTGTTAAAAGCATTAACTTTATCACAGGCCTTTAAGATCACCCTCGGTCATTAAACATGAAATGTTCAACCTCAAATAAATCAGACATTTCCTACCCAATAAGCCAACACATATAGGATCTTGTCCTATTTACCTGACCTCTGACAACATAGTTTCAGTTACAAGACAGTACAATCTAAAGTTTCATTTAACAGCCACTTTTCCTCACACTCCAGCACATACATTGGATTACGATAAAATGATACAACCATTTTCCTTAGACGTAGGTTTGCAGCTATAAATTTACCATCCAGCCAAGATTTTTCCCAAGGGACTTTTAGATGGAACTTTCTTATGTTGCAACAAAACGTTACAAACACAGATAATACAGAGAATTCTCAACACAAAATGCCAGGGAATCCAAAGGGGACAAACGCTATCCCAAACAGCACCTCAGCAGTGCCCCCAGTGCTCTGCCATAGGGCTGGAAGGTTCACAAATTGGGATCCAAAGCGGATAGATGCCACCCCAACTGGAAGGTTGAAAAACCGTCTCCAAATGGGTGGTTGGATCCCCCTGTTGCCTGGGAAACCCTCCCCAAATGGTGGCCTAGCCTCCCCCGCCATTCCCTGGGAACTGCAAAAGAGCTCCAAATCCAGACCAGGCCCCCCAAGTCCCACTAACTGCTTGATTTTCCATTCCAATCGGTGCCTCAGAACAAATCCAACAGGGAGGTCTAAAAATCCCCCATACGGGTGGAAACAGGGGCTCAGTGTCCCAGGGGACTTGGTTTACAAGTGTCCATGGTTGTCATGAGGCTTCCCAGATCTGTTTATTTCTCCTCAACTCAGTTCAGGTTGGCTGGAGCTGCGTCTACTGACAGAGACAGGAGTTCCCCGGAGCTAAAACTGGCCCTAGCAGCTTCTGGTACTCTCTCACCCGCTAAAGAAGCCACTCCCCCCAGCGGAGGGCCCCTGGTTTGGCCCAGGGATGCTCCCCTTTTCTGGGATGCCATTTCACTGGCTGCCTTCAGGGCCATTCTCAGGGATGCCAAAATCTGTTAGCAAAAGCTTGGCACTTGTCCTCAAGGCTGCATCAGAAGAATGACAACAAGTGGTTGAGGACAAGAAAAGAAGTTTATCACTTTGCCGGCAAAGGAGGTAGATGTTCTTATCTCAAAATCCAAATTTCCTGAACATCAGCAAAACTACAGAGCTTTTAAAGGCAGGGCCCTCAGTTCTTGGCTATCATGGTTAACTATTCCAATCCGCCCATCTCCGCCAAAGGCAAAGCCTGTGACCTCTGACCTCCTGGGCACACTTGGGGGACCCGCGCCAGCTTGGGATGGCTGAGCTATTCCCTGTAACACCAAGAACAAAAAAACCATTACCCTGTCCCTGGGAACCACTGGCCTGAGGCAGGCAGGGATGCATGTTTTAGTTCTCAATAAGGGGTGGCCTCTTTTTTGTTTCTGTTTTTTCAGGCCATTCCCTCTGTTACAAAGCCCCCAGTACTCCCGAATGCAGGTCCATCCCTCCGCTCAGGAGGTGTCCACAAGGATGGCCACTTTGTGAGACCCTTCCCGGTCATTTCCAGTTGAGCTCCCCCAGAGCGGCCGGGAGATCGCGGGGAGACACGTGCACGAGAGCGCTTTGCAGGCGACGGACGGACAGGCAGGGAGGCGGGCTGGGTGGAGCCGAGCTGTGCTGGAGGGAACCCGATGTGGGCTGAAGTGGGCCAAGCCAGACGGAGCGAACGAGTGGAGCCGGCCCGCGGGGCGAACAGGTGACCCCGCGTTGTTCCACTTGCCGAGAGAGGAGGAGCCCGGTCCGAGCGCAGCCGGAGCGGGCCGGGCCTGCTGGGCGTGGGGGCGGGGAGGGGGCTGCGGCTGAGCGGGGCGCGACAGAGGACGCCGGCTGGCGCGGCCTTTCCGAAGCTCTGCGCGGAGCGGACGTCGTGCCTCCCGTCGGGTCCGCGGAGTCCCGTGAGGGGCGGGCGCTCTGGGGAGCTCCGCGTGAAGCTTCTGCTCTCAGGGACGGTCGCCGTGGCCGCGTTTACTCGCAGCGTTTTCCCGGCGCTTCCTGCGGTGAATCCCGTAGCTCGGAGGTCCG
Source organism: Avahi laniger (assembly GCA_963575035.1). Classification (NCBI taxonomy): domain Eukaryota; kingdom Metazoa; phylum Chordata; class Mammalia; order Primates; family Indriidae; genus Avahi; species Avahi laniger. The sequence continues at coordinate 3,100 of CAUYSK010031660.1, forward strand.
GAGGCCTGCACAGAAAAACTTTGGCGATGGATGGGGGAGGAATCTGTATTTTCACAGTATAGGCATATGGAAGAATACCCCCTTTTATTTTATTTTTTTAAACAAGGTCTCGCTCTGTTGCTCCTGCCAGAGTGCGGCGGCATCATCATAGCTCACTGCAACCTCAAACTCCTGGGCTCAACTGATGCTCCTGCCTCAGCCTCCAGAGTAGCCAGGACTGCACTGCTCCTGACAAATTTTTCTACTTTTTGTAGAGACAGGGTTTCGCTTTTGCTCAGGCTGGCCTTGAACTCCTGGCCTCAAGCGATCCTCCCTCCTCAGCCTCCCAAAGTGCTAGGATTACAGGCGTAAGTCACCATGCCCATCACCCGTTTTATTTTTAAATAAAAAATATTATGTACCAAGTACTCTTCTAGGTAGTGGTGATATAGATGTGAACAAATCAGCCAATAATTCCTGCTGACATTCTCAGAGGAGGCTGTTGTTCCAGTAGTCTGGCCGAAGAATCCAGGCAGTAAACATAGGCATGAAGCACTGACCTCAGGCATGTGATCCGTGTCACTGCCCAGGCCTGTGTGCCTACTGCTAAATTATTCTAAAACACACATCTGATCACGTCGCTTAGCTGCGAAGACACCTTCAGTGCCTATGAGATAAAGGCCTTCTACAGGAGCTGGCCCTAGCCTACTTTTCCAGTTGCATCTCCCCATCCCTTCCCCAAATTTTCAGGAACACCTCACCTTTCCCTGTACATACCTTTGTTCTGTGTATTTTTTTCTTATTTATAGCACTGAGCTCAATATTAGACACGAGATGGCGCCAGAACTGTATTTAAGGCTTGCTCTACCACTGTTGAATGCTGGCCTGTTGACTGGCTTGGTTATTGGAACTTTTACAAAGCCCCTTAGCATTTGCTTTGTAAGCACCCTATGTATTTTTAGTACAACTCTCAATGAATTTTATGTATTGAATTAGTTTTCCACATATAAAAAGGAAGAAGAGTATTGTATTAATAAAACTTACTACCCAGAATGTTTCAGCACCATCATCTTCTCCTTGGAGAGCAAGCCACACAGTTTTACTCAGAATCCAGTTAAGAGTCTGAATTCACTCACAGTCTCTTCCTACAATGTTGCTACTGGGATGCTTTAGGTAATTTGGCCAAGGATAGAGATATTAATATTTCCTTTTCTTGGTTGGGCTCTGATTTTCCATAAGCCAAGAAATAGAATTCAGTCAGAAGCTTTTTTTTTCTCAAAAGTCACATTTATTTTCTACCCAAGCTAGTATTACATAAAAATCAGATATTACTTGTTGTGATTTCTCAGCAATTTTTTTTTATTTCGAATGTGTGAGATTGCAGACCCTTCCCATCTTAGGAGGGGCCATGAAATGGAATAGCATACAAAAGTAAAACAGAAATGTGACCTGGTCTCTGCTGGCAGAGTGTAAGAGGACATGACATCCTTTATAGATGAATTTCCTACAAAGATAAACTATTTGAGTGGGGAAAATCTTAGAACAATAGAATTGTTTATTTTTTCACCTCATCTTTTAAGATTTATATTTGTAGCCATGTAATGTAATATCTACAATAACCTAGTTGTATACATCAAACTGTGTTTTTCCACATAAAGAAAAGACTGTCACAGAGCAAATGACCAAGAGTCTTGTTGGGTTTTCCTGGGATCTTCTAGCCCAAGGGGAATCACTGGAATCTGAGAGTACCCTTTAGGAGTATTTTCTGTGGAGTTTTGTCTTTCCATCTCTCAGCCTCAGTTTCTTCATCTATAAAGTGTTGCTCATAATCCCTCCTTCGTGGAGTTGAGAGAATTTGATGAGATCCTGTGTGTAAAAAGGCTTTGAAATCTGTGATGTTTGGCGAAGGATAAACAGGACTCCTGTTAGACTGAGCAACACCGTTGGGCACTGTGGACGTGGCACCCCTTTCTCCTGGTGCGTTCAAACCTGTGCCAGGGCGTGTGGCTTGGTGAGTTGAGCTGTATTGGATTCCAACCCCACTTACCCACCTTGGACAGGTACCCTAGGGCACAATCTGCATCCCTGTGGATCAAGTCCAAGTTCATACAGAGACGTCCCTGACTGCGTCTCGCATGCACACACCCTGTGTTTCTACCAAACTGAAGCTGTCAGTGCTTTTCAAAGCAAAAGATGATTACACCCCTCTGTGCCCTTGCACATGTGGGTCCCTCTGGCTCGCAAGTGCCTTCCTTTACTCTTGGTTCTCTTGGTGTACTTCTTTTGGATCATTAAGACCCTCCTTTAGTGAGTCTTCCTGATTTGAGCACTTCTCCCTTTGTGTCGTCTCCACCTTCAGAAACCTCTAGCCTGGACATGATGCAGTTATCTATTCTCTTCTGCCTCTTCTGCTAGCTTTGGACACAGATGAAGCAACAGACCCAGAGAATGGACCTTCTTGGATCTTAGATAAGCACGTGAGACTGTTAACCCAGCATAGCTCCTTGTGAAGTATAGTCACTCTGTGAATAAATTCCGACTATGGAGCTACTGAAGGCTAGAGTGCATGACTCATTCACCTGCTGGAGCCTGGTTTGCACCATTTCCAAGGCCTAACTGATGATTGCTGGTAATTTTCTGTTGACTGATGTATTAACTGTGTGTCATAGTTCCCTTCCTGCCCTAGCCCTGAACCAAGGTCAGTGGAGATGAAGGAACTCAGGGGAGTGTAGCAGGGAAGGGCAGTTGGCAGCTAGGGTGTTCCAGCAGCAAGAGGAGGGGAATGTAGGGATCGTCTTTTAAATTTAATTGTTTTATGTGCCTGAAATACATATATTTCTTATCCTTGTGAAAAATAAAAATATTGCAGATTAGGCTAATGTTCCACTGTTGTTCTAAGTGAATCAATCTCTGCATGTAGTTTATATGTGTGTCTATTAGTGTACCTGCTAGCTGCAGTGCCAAGAAAGATTCCAAATCTCAGTTGTTTAACACAAAAATGTTTATTTCTCACTCTTTGTGTACTGTGATGTGGCTGGGAGGTGACTGGACAACTGTCTCAGAAGGTGTCTCAGGGCCTGGGCTCAAAGGACTTACGACTCAGTCAAGTTCTTGTGCCCTGCTTCTCGTCTGGGAGAGGAAGATTGAGTGGGATGTTTTAGGGGCTTGGCTTGAGGTAGCATATACGAACTCCTTCCATATTCCAACAGCCAGGACTCACTCGCATGGTCTTAAAGTAACCACAAAGGAGCCTGGGAGATGTAGTCTTCTTATATGAGGGAGATTTGTGAGCATCTAGCATTCTTGCCACAAAAGTCATATGTATCAATAGATCACATATTGTATTATCATGAAGGCATGAATACATAATAGAATAAAAGTGTTTGGATTTTGGATATATATCATTTTGGCTCTGGAGTAGGTAGGCCTTGCTGTTGGGTAGACATGGGGGATAAGGGACAAAAAAACCAAAGAGGATTCCTGAGTTTTGGCTTGCATGACATAGGGGTTTACTGGATACTGAACAGACAGGGAAGGAAGTTGGGAGGAGGAGTTCTATGTTGGCATTGTTAAGTTTGAGATGCTTGCTAGATATTCAAGTGAGGCGTCTGTAAGTCAGAGGAGAGGACAGGGAAGTAGATATGAATTTGGGAGGCATGGCATGCAGAAAACATTTAATGCCATGAGACTAAGGGTGAAAGTGCAGGTAGAGAAGCATGGAGAGCCTCACTCTGAGTCCTGGGGCACACCAGTGTTAAGATGGAGCAGAGGAGTCTAGGAAGTGGCAGAGAAAAAGCATCCCGTTAGGTAGATGGAAAGCCAGGTAAATGCAATGACAGGCATGTCTGAGAAGAGAGGATTTCAAGAAGAAAGATGGGGCCACCTTGTGCTAAAGACTACTCAGAAAATGAGCAAGAGAGTGACCAAGAAGGGACCATTATGTAATATTTGGTACCATGAAGGTTACTGATAATCTTAGTGGAACCAGTGTCCTTCAGGTGCTGGGAACAGAAGCCAGTGGATGAGTTCTGGGAGAACAGAAGTTTAGGAAGGGGAGACATCAAGTATAGATACTTTTTTATGATAAAGGAGAATGAGATGAAAGTATACCCAAGGTATTAACGTTGGTGAACTCTGAGATGTGGGAACAGGCTCGTTCTGGAAAGTATATCTTTCTCTAGTTTGTGGCCACTGAAATCTCTGTTGTCTGTTACCATATTGGTCAGCTAGGAATGAGAGATAGATTTTTTGAAAAGAACAGAACTAACAAGTCTCACAGACTGCTGAGGGGCACTGTGTTTTTGGGGCGTGCCCTCAGCATTTGGAGAGGCAGTTTATAATCCTGTCTTAGGCTTTACTTCCTGCTTGTGCAAAGCCTCCTGGTTTGCCATAGGTGAGCAGTCAGGGCCTCATCAAGTCTTTCCTAGCACACTTACAGCCCGGAGTATGCAGACTATCCTGTACATGTTCAAAGTGTGGACAGTTCATTCCAAGATTTTGCTTTTTTCCCTGTTTTTAGAGACAGGGTCTTGCTCTGTTGCCCAGCCCAAAGTGCAGTGGCCGGACACAGCTCACTGCAGCCTCAAAGTCCAGGGCTCAAGTGATCCTCAGACTCCTGAGTAGCTGGGACTACAGGTGCACACCACCACACCCAGCTAATTTTTTAAAAAAAATTTTTGTAGACACAATGTCTCATTGTGTTGCCCAAACTCGTCTTAAAACTCTTAGCTTCAAGTGATCTTCCCACTTTGGCCTCCCAAAGTACTGGGATTACAGGCATGAACCACTATGCCTAGCCACCTCTCCATTCTTTACCTTAAAACTTTGAGTGAAAATGTTTTGGAATGCAGAAATTTTAGGTTTCAGAAAGGTAGTATGATACATCATATGTATTTTATTTTGTATCTCCCCTTTGCCAACTCTGAAGCTGTAATTCTGCACATGAACACATCTGCAGCAGGGCACAGAAATATTTACTCTAAATGGGATTTACTATATACTTGTTAGATCAGGTCAGGTTTTGCTGCCGAATGAGTTAAGAAACTTTTGGTTTTTAGTACTTTTTGAATTTCAAAATCTCATGTGAGATTGTGGACCTAATTGATGGATGCTTTATTAGAACAAAAAAACCATTCTGTTCTGAGACTTGACCTGCATTCTTCATCCAGAAAAGAAAAATAGCAATTTGGCCTCTGAGGGCCGAGGAGGCATGAGGTTCATAAAGTGCTTGGCACTGTGCTGTGAGCTGACAGGTGGAGGTGATGGTCGTGGAGCATGTCTAGGTGAAAGATAATGGAAAGATGGCAGAAGAGGGATAGAGTGGGGAAATGTTTAGAGATGGAAAAGACAAGATTTAATCAAAAGTAATAGCTAGTTGATATAACGACCATTTGTATAGTCATTATTTTGTCAACTTCCTAATGTTTTTATGAGACTAGCAAAAAGTGATGATTCTTATTTTCCTGCTCAGTTAAGTAAGACATCCTCAGGAGCTGATGTTGATGCTTCTTGCTCACATTGGGCTGTTTCTTTGATTCAGGCTGCCACTGCTCAAGGTGTCATTTTCACTCCCAGTATCTTATCTAAGGAGGTATGCAAAGTTAAATCATCAAGAACAATAACACTACTATATTTCTTTGCTCCACTGACAACAAACAAGTGGATACTTGCTACTTTAGAAATTCCAGATCAGGCCAGGCATGGTGGCTTATGCCTGTAATCCCAGTGCTTTGGGTGGCTGAGATGGGACAATGGTTTGAGGCCAGGAGTTTGAGAAATTCCAGATCAGTGCCTGAAGGTGATTTGGGGGATGTCTCCACTTTCTCAGGGAAGAGAGGGCCCAGCTTTGAAAGGATGAGAAAGAAAAGTTCACAGAGGCCCCTGAGAAAATAAGTTCAAGATCTACCGACATGTCCCTTAGAAGGAGGATTTCCTGGAAGGATCAGGCGTGTCTGTCCAGGCCGAAGCTAGTCACGTAGAGGATGCTACCATTTTAAAGAGGATATCATGGTTCCATCATGAGAACATCTAGGGAAATACTGTGTCCATCCCCATCTCCAAAGTCTTTCAGGGCTTAAAGATCGTGAAGTTCAGAGAGATTCAGCCACATATCCAAGGTGAAGAAGAGGTCATTGGTAGAACTTGATACATAAATAATAGAGATATTATATATTATAAAGAGATACATAAGACTGCGATTGGTTTTGGAAGCTTCACAAAGTTGAGGGTAAGAATAGGAATCAGTGCCAGTCCTGGAGGATGGAGGAGCACATTGATGGCCAAGTGTGGAGAGGTCCAGGGAAATAAGGGTGGCAGCAGTATTTGTAACTTCTTCTGAGCCAAGTGGTACCAAGAAGTCAAGAAAGGACTAGAAACTGCAAGGAGTTAAGCAACTGAGCAGCTCTGAAGATGTGAGCATCCTACCTCACTCTTCTCCACACAGAAGAAAGCCAGTCCCCCAGTCAAAGATAGGACCTGCCAGAGCCTATATGTGGACACTGAGTTCTATGTGACAAGAAGAACTAGCTTAGCTAGAATAAAGTGGGGAGAGCCCCAGGTCACTTAGTAAAGACATAAAATGGCTTTATATCTACACTTATTTCTAATGCTCTCAAGTTGGGAGAAAAATGTGATAGGCTGTCCTGGAACATGGAGAGCCTCTGCCTGGGGGTTGATCTGAACATACCTCAGAAGTATGGCAGGGGTAGGGAAGGTGATGACGTATGTCTACAGTTCCTAATATATGCCTAGTTCTCTAAGTGTGCTTGCTGGATCTTATGGAAGATTATGTTTAGCTTCATAAGAAAGTTTTATTTCTCCTTTTCTAATCTGTAGACCTTTTTGTCCCTTCTTTTTACATCTTTGTTATCTCATGTTATTGCTTTAGGTAGGATTTCTATTATAGTATGATGTTGAGTAGAATGGGTAAGGGGGGAATCTTACCTTATTCCTGATCTTAGGGGGAAGGCTTATAGTTTGTGCTCATTAAGAACTATGTTAGCTGTAGGAGTTTTGTAGATGTTCTTTGTCAAGTTGAGGAAGTACTTCCCTATTGCTTGTTTGCTAATATTTTTTTTTAATCATGAAAGAATGTTGTATTTTGTCAAATGCCTTTTCTGCATATATCACTATAATTACGTGATTTTTTTTAGAATATTGATACAGATTACATTAATTGATTTTCCAATGTTGACCATCTTTGTATACCTGGAATAAATCTCAATTGGTGTTGGGGTATAAGTCTTTTTATACATTGTTTGATTCAATTTGCTAATATTTTGGTGATAGTTTTTGCATCTATATTTTTGAGAAATACTGTTACATAACCTTTCTTTTTTGTAATGTTTTTATCTGGTTTTAATATTAGAATAATTTTGTCTCAAAAATTCTGCCAATAGAATGAATTAGAAAGTTCCCTCCCTCTGCTTTATTTTTTGGAGGAAGTCGTAGAAAGTTGATGTCATCTGTTCCTTAAATGTTTAATAGACTTCATCAGTGAAAGCATCTGGGCCTGGCCATTTTTTGGAACATTATTAATTATTTAATCAATTTCTTTAATAGATACAGGCTCACTCAGAAGATCTATTTTTCCCTTGTGAGTTTTGGTAGTATGTGTTTTTCAAAGAATCGGTCCATTTTACCTTACTTATGAAATTTGTGGGCTTAGCAATGTTTATAATGTTCATTTATTATCCTTTTAATGTCTATGGTGTCAATAGTGAGAACCCTTTTTTAAATTTCTATCTAGAAATTTATCTATCTTATTGACTTTTTTCAGAGAACAGGCTTTTTGTTTTGTTGATTTTCTCTAATGATTTTCTGTTTTCAATTTCATTGATTTCTGCTCTAATTTTTACTGTTTCTTTTCTTTTATTCACCTTCACTTACATTGCTCTTCTTTAGTATACTAAGAAATACTCTTTAGTATACTAAGGTGGAAGCTTAGATTATTGACTTTATGTTTTTTTCATTCATATGCATTATATGCTAAAAATTCACTCTGAACACTGCTTTTGCTGCATCCCAAACATTTTGTTAATTGCATTTGGTTTTCATTTAGTTCACATTCTTTTAAAATTTTTCTTGAGACTCCTTTCACTCGTGTGTTATTCAGAAATGTGTTGTGGTCTAATCTCTATGTATTTTGGGATTTTCCAGCTATTTTTTAAATATTGATTTGTACTTTAATTTCACTGTGGTCTGAAAGGACTGTGGTCTGATTTCTATTCTTTAAAAATTGTTAAAGTGTGTATTATGACCCACAGTGTATTTATATTGATGAATTTTCTAGGTGATCTTGAGAAGAATGTATATGCTGCTACTGGTGGTGAAGTATTCTAAACTGTCAGTTAGATCCACTTGATTAATGGCATTTCTCAGATATATTATTAATTGATTACTTGTCTGCTGGATATGTTAATTACTAATAGGAAGATACTGAAGTCTCCAATTACTTTAGTGCATTTTTCTATTTCTCCTTCCATTTCTATCGGTTTTTCTTTCATTTTTATGAGTTATATCTCAGGAACCCAACAGGTTCTCATTGTGATGATTAGAGAAAAAAAATCCCTTTTAGTTTGGGCAGAGGGTGGGAAAAGTAATCATTTTGTAATACACTCAGAGAATTGTTCATAACTAATGCCTGCCCTCCCAGGGAAACTACTTTATCAGAACCTTAGCTATACTTGGGGAACAGCAGTTCCTGCTGAGATACCTGCTTTCCGGTATCTCATTAAGTGGAGAGAGAAAGGCCAAGAAATACTTTTGAAGGTGAACACCCAGGGAATCAGGCCCCCTAAACAGCAGAGATTTCATCATAAGATTATGAAGCGCTTCTCTTCCATAACACCTCACCACCCCCACAGACAGCACTCTAGTATAACACTGTGACAGAGAGCCATAAGACACAGGCTATACTGAAGAAATTCTTATGGAAAATTAAAGACAACAGGGAAGAGAAAAAAGACTCAAAAAGAAACAAAAGGAGACCAAAACCTCTGGCACCTATAGCTGAAGTAAACATTAAACAAAGCTCAGTTCCTTGTGAGTTTAACATAAAACTTCACTAAAAGCCTAATTACCTTGTTTCTATCACATGATACATCATATCTAACTTTCAATAAAAAATTGCAAGACATACTAAAAGGCAAGTAAAAACACAATCTGAAGAGCAGCATCAGACCCCCAACTCGGACATGGTAGAAATTTTAGAATTATCAGAATACAAATGTAAAATAAATTCTTTGCCTAGGCTGATGATGTCTGTAAGAGTTTTCCCAACATTTTCTTGTAGAATTCTTAAGGTTTCACACCTTAGGTTTAAGTCTGTTATCCATCATGAGTTGATTTTTGTGAGACTTTTGTGAGAGGTGGGGATCCAGTTTCAATCTTCTGCATGTGGTTATCCAGTTTTCCTAGCACCATTTATTGAATAGAGAATCTTTTCTCCAAAATATATTTTTGTCTGCTTTGTTGAAGATTAGATGACAATATGAGGATGGTTTTATATCTGGATTCTCAGTCCTGTTCCAAAGGTCTATATTTCTGTTCTTGTGCCAGTACCATGCTGTTTTGGTTACTATAGCCTTGTAGTAGAGCTTGAAGTCTGATAGACTGATGCCTCCAAATTTGTTCTTTTTGCTTAAGATTGCTTTGGCTATATGAGGTCTTCTCTGGTTCCATATAAAGCATAGAATTATTTTTTCTAGATCTGTAGAGAATGATGATGGTATTTTGATAGGAATTTCATTCTGTAGATATCTTTAGGTAAGAGACATTTTAACAATGTTGGACATTTTAACAATGGACATTTTAACAATATTGATTCTGCCAATCCATGATCATGGTAGGGCTTTCTATCTATTTACATCTTCTACAGTTTCTTTTCTCAGTGTTTCATAGTCCTCGCTATATATGTCTCTCACCTCCTTTGTTAAATATATTCCCAAATATTTAATTTTCTTTGATGCTATTGTGAAAGGTGTTGCATCTTTGATTTTATATTCAGCTTGATTGATGTGGGCGTATATGAATACCACTGATTTGTGTGCATCAATTTTGTATCCTGAGACTTTACTGAATTCATTTGTCAATTATGAAGAAGATCCCCAAAGCAAACACAGCAACAACAAAAATAAATAAACGGGACCTGATCAAATTAAAAAGCTTCTGCACAGCCAAGGAAACTAACATTAGAGCGAATAGATAACCTTCAGAATGGGAGAAAATATTTGCATTCTTCACATCTGATAAAGGGCTGATAACAAGAATCTATATAGAACTTAAGAAAATCAACAAGAAAAAATGAAACAACCCCATCAATAAATGGGCAAAGGACTTGAACAGAAACTTTTCAAAAGAAAATAGAATAATGGCCAGCAAACATATATAAAAGTGTTCAAAATCTCTAATCTTTAGGGAAATGCAACTCAAAACCACAATGAGATATCACCTAACTCCAGTGAGAAAGGCCTTTATCAAAAAGTCCCAAAACAACAAATGCTGGCGTGGATGTGGAGGGATTAGAACACTCTTACACTGCTGGTGGGACTGCAAATTAGTACAATCCCTGTGTAAAGTAATTTGGAAATATCTCAAAGAGCGAAAAATAGAAATGCCATTTGATTAAGAAATCCCACTACTAGGCATCTACCCAAAGGAAAAAAGGACATTCTATAATAAAGACATCTACACTCCCATGTTTATGGCAGTAGAATTCACAATTGCAAAGATGTGGAAACAACCCAAGTGCCTATCAATCCATGAGTAGATTAATAAAATGTGGTATATGTATACTGTGGACTGCTACTCAACTACAAAAAACAATGGTGAAGTAGCACCTCTTATATTATCCTGGATAGAGGATGAAGCCCATCCTTCAAAGCGAGGTATCACAAGAATGGAAAAACAAGCACCACATGTACTTGCCATCAAATTGGTACTAACTGATCAACACTAAGGTGCTTACATGGTAGTAATATTCATTTGGTGCCAATCAGATGGGAAAGGAATGGTGGGGGTAAATTCAAAACTAATGGATGCGAAGTGCACTGTATGGGGGAAGGGCACGCTTGTAGCCCTGGCTTGTTTGAGTCATAGGCATTATATGTAACCAAAATGTTTGTACCCCCATAATATTCTGAAATTTAAAAAAATGTAAAATATCTATGATTAAAGGCTCTAATGGAAAGAAGATGACATGATAAAAACAGATGGACACTATAAGGAAAGATGAGAACTCTAAGCAAGAATCAAAATGAAATGCTAGAAATCAAAAACACTGTAACAGCTGGGCATGGTGGCTCATGCCTGTAATCTCAGCACTTTGGGAGGCAGAGATGGGAGAATTGCTTGAGGCCAGGAGTTCAAGACCAGCATGGGTAACAGTGAGATCCTGTTTTTGTAAAAAATAAGAAAAATTAGCTGGGCATAATGGCATGCACCTGTAGTCCTAGCTACCTGGGAGGCTGAGGCTGGAGGATCTCTGGAGCCCAGGAGTTTGAGGCTGTGGAGCTATGATCACATCATTGCACTGCAGCCCAGTGACAGAGCAAGGCCCTGTCTCTTAAACAAAACAAAAAACTCAAAAAACCAAAACTATACAGAAATAAAGAATTAAGTAGCTCTGCAATCTACTGGTCAAGAGTGAAAAAATAAATCAATGAGCTTAAAGACATATCAATAGAAACTTCCTAAACTAAAATGCAAATAGATAAAAAAGAATTAAAAACATAAAATCCAAGAACTGTGGGATTGTTTCAAAAAATGTAACACATATGTAATTGAAATGTCAGAATGAGAAGAAAAGGAGAATGGAGCAGAAGAAATATCTGAAGTAATGATGACTGCGAATTTACCAAAATTAATGATAGACACCAAACTGTAGATCCAGTAAACTCAAAGAACACCAAGCAGGATAATACCAAATACTCTATACTAGGCATGTCATATTCAAAGTGCAGAAAACCACAGTTGAAGAAAAAATCTTGAAAGAAGCCAGGGAGGAAAAAGCCCCAAACAATGTGTTACCTGTAGAGGAAAAAGAATGAGAATTGCATTCACTTCTTGACAGACATCATGCATACAAGAAGAAAATGGAGTTAAATATATAGTGTTAAAAGAAAAACATACAAACCTAGAATTGTGTATCTGACAAAATTATCCTTCAAAAATGAAGGAGAAATCAAGACTTTCTCGAACAAAAAAGAATTCAACTATCTACTTATAAATGGTATATATATGTATGTATAAATTGCATGGTACATACACTATGTAAAATATAGCATATATTTATATAAATTATAAAAGAATATAACAAAATATAATTAAAATATATCTAAGTATTTTATATATCTCTTAATGATTACTCTATTGCATATACGACATTCATGTATTCTTGACTTATTGCAGTCTAACATAGATTAGTTTTTTTAGCACTTTCCACAATGCACACACATTGTTACTGTTTTGACATAGTTCATTTACATATTATGAATCTCATAAACATGTTTTTATTATTATTACTTGAAGTCAATATTGTTTTATATTTACTCGCATATTTTCTAGAGCTCTTTATTCCTTCCTGCATTTCTGTTCTTCCATACTATTTCCTTTAGCCTAAAGAAACTTCTTTAATATTTCCTGTATGGTGGGTCTGCGCAGTATAAATTATATCACCTTTACTTTGTCAGAAAACTATTTTGCCTTCATTTTATCCAATTTTTTATTGCTTACCTATATTAAAATGAACTTTCAACTTAATGAATTTTGATAAACATATTCTCCCATATATTCAATACCTTGATTAAGATATAAAATATTTCCTCTTTCCCAGAGAATTCTCTGTTGTCCTTTTGTGTCAGTCTTCTCATGCAGAGGCAATGACTGACATGAAGATTTTGTAAAGGATAGATTTTTTTTTTAAATGATAGATCAATTTTGTTCTTGGACTTTTTGTTAGTGAAATCACATAGTATGTCATATTTCGTGTCTGGCTTGTTTTGTTCCACGGAAATTTCCTGAGATTCATCCATGTTGTGACGTATATTGATAGTTCTTTCCCTTTCATTGTCAAGTAGAATTCTATTGTGCGATTGTAACACAGTTTATTTGTGTATTCTACACATAATGGGCATTTCTTAGGTTTGCAGTTTTGTAGCTCTTATGAATAGAAGACTCTCTATATATGCCTGTATGGTGGGTTTTTTTGGTGAATAAATGTTTTTATTTCTCTTGGGTGAAATACAAGGAGTAAACTTGTTGGATCATAGAAGAGGCATATGTTTAACTGTATGGGAAACTGACAATTTTCTAAAATGGTTCTACTATTTTAGTTGCTTATTTTTAAAATTTATTTTTAATTGATAAATAATCATTGTGTACTATTTCAATACTGCCACCAAGAATGAATTAGATTTCTAGTTGCATCAACATCTGATGTTCTCGGTATTTTTCTTTTCATTTTTAATCATTCTAATGAGTATATAGTGGTATCTCATGGTGGCGGTACATTGCATTTCTGATGACTAGTGATGTTGAGCACCTTTTCCTCTGCTTACTGATCATGTGAATGTCTTCTTTATGAAGTGTACATTCAATTATATTTTTATTGGATCCTTTGCCTTTTTATTATTAAATTGTCAGTTCTTTCTATAGTCTGAACAGATGCCTTTATATAAATATTTTATTTTAGTTCATGCTTACCTACTAATTTGTTTAGTGATGTATTTTGAAGACTAGAGAATTTCTATTTTGATGTAATTTAGTTTATCACTTATTCTTTTTTTGTTAGTGCTTATTGTGTCCTGTCTGAGAAAATTGTGTCTGCTACAAGTTACAAATAAGTTCTATTATGTGCTGTGGAAATGTCATAGTTTCACTTTTATATTTTAGTTTTATGATCCATCTCAAATTAATTTCTGTGTACGGTGGGAGTTATGGGACATGGTTAATACTTTTTATATTTATGTCCAGTTGTTGTAGCACCATTTATTGAAAAAATTTCCTTCCTCATTGTATTGTTCTGGATAAGATCAACAATACGATACTGAATAAAAGTGGTGGGAGTGGATATCTTAAATTTTCTTTCTCGATCTAAGGAGAACAGCATTTAATATTTCACCATTGAACATGTTTTTGGCTATGTTTATTTATCTATTTGTAGTGATATCCTTTTTCATATTGAGTAATTTTTCTCTTCTGGTCCTAGTCTGTTAAGAGTCATTTTTTTCTGTAAATCACAAAACGGTTGAATTATTTCAAATGCTTTATGCATCCCTTCAGGAGAACCTATGATTTTTCTTCATTATTATGTTTTTCTGGTTATTACATTGATTTTCTAAAGTTAAACCAAACCTACATTTTTGGATAAAGGGACCACACTTGTGATTTGTTATATATCATTTTTAAGGAGTGATGGATTCTAGTTATTATTATTTTGTTAAGGATTTTTTTCTTCTATGTTCACAAGGGACAGAAACCTCTAATAATTGTTCCTTAAATGTCATTGTCAGGTATTTTATAGGTCGCAATACAAGATTTGAGAAGTGTCTCTTCCTTCTATGTTTTATGAAAGATTGGTTGCTTCATTCAAAGCTTTTGTCATTTTCATCTAAATAGTCATTTTTTTACTGTAAAAATTTTCATAATATTCCTTTTTATATCTATACCATTTTCTGTGTTATTTCTCAATTTGGTCATTTGTGTTTTCATTCTTTTTTATTCATTTTTTAGGTGTTTATCAATTTTATTAATCTGTTTAACGAACCACCTTAATACTTTGTTTCCTTTTTCTATTATTGATTTCCATTTTTAATTTTTTGTTTAGTTTCTTCTACTTACATTAATTCATTTTTCTTTTTCTAGCTTCTTAATCTAGAAGCATGGACACTATTTTATATCGTTCTTTTTCTTAGATAACCATTAAAAATTGTCACCGTAACTAAGTGAAGTGATAAGACACATCTATCACACAAAGTTTGACATTTCATTCAGTTTGAAATATTTTCTAATTGCTTTTGTGATTTTTTTCTTTAAAAGCTCTTATTTATATGCATGTTCCTCACTCTTTAAATATTTGGAGGCTTTCTGGAAATCTTGTAATTTCTGGCTAGTTTAATTCTGTACAGTTGGAGAATATAATCTGTATAATTTTAGTTTTTTTAGATGTATGGGAGAATTTTAATGGCCTAGCTTATGACTATCTTGGTGAATGTTTGTGCAGTTAAAATGCATAGTTGGCTGTTGTTAGATGTTGAGTGTTTTATAAATATCAATTAGGTGAAGTTGACTAATGCATCATTTAAAACTTTACTCTCCTTACTGTTTTTTTTGTCTGCTTGTTTTATAAATTAACAAACATGGACTTTTAAAATATCTGATTGTGGATTTGTGAAATTTTCTCCCCTCTTGTCACTTTTTCTTCATTTGATTTAGAGTTCTGTAACTAGTTATATAAACACTTGATTTTGCTATGGTTTCCTGATTAATTTTTGCCCTTTGATTATTATGAAATGTCCCATTTTATCTGATACCAACACATGCACTCTGGGTTTATTATGCTTACTGTTTACATGGTATCTGTTTTCCATCTGGCAACCAGCTTTTTAAAAATTTTATTGACAAATTTTTAAAATTGACAAAAAAGTATATATTTATGATATACCATATGATGTTTTGAAATATGTTATACATTGTGGAATGGCTAGATTAAGCTAATTAACATATTCTTTACCTCATGTACTTTTGTTGTGGTGAAGACACAGTTTACTCTCTTAACAATTTTTGAGTATATAAGATATTTTTATTAACTATAGTCACCACAAATAGATCCTTTGAGATAATTTTTTCTGTCTAACTGAAATTTAGTATCCTTTGGCAGCCAACTTCTAAGAACTAATACTTGTTGAGTTTTATTGTAGTATCAAAAATAATATGGTAGGGAGGAGCCAAGATGGCAGACGAGAAAAGCCGCCAGTCAGAGTGTCTCTGCAAAAAAGACGAATTTTAGAAGAAAGAGAAAAAAATAAGCTAGCAGAGAAACATAGATCTGGTGAGGGTTGGAAGGAGACTCCATGGGAAGATGTTGCTGAGGAGAACTGGAAGGAGAAAGGTCCCGAGAGGCTTGGAGACCAGCGACAAGTGTAGGTGGAGCGGTTAACTTCCCCCTCCCTTGCATCTCAGACTGCTAGTGGGCTCCTGAGAAGTTGGAGAGACTTGTCGACACCAGCCCAGAGATGGCTGCCGCCAGAGAGCAGTGGCCTCTTGCGGACTCAGCAACCGGCTCCTAGCCCCCTCAAGGCACCTCCCCAGGTGCAGACCCAAGCCTAGCAGCAGATTCCATAGTGCTCCATTCTCTCCTTCCCTCTGCTTACCCATGGGTGCCCAGAGAGACAATTTAGCCATCACACGGAGGCATCTCCAAGGAACGGGACCTTTCCTTTTGGGACCCTACAGCAGACTGAGGGGTACTCAGACTGTGAGTTCCCTACCCGCCACCCCTCCCAGGTGCTACTTGCCTGGGGACTCCAGGAGAGTGGGGCAAATCCCGAGGTGAAGTGAAATCGATCCAGCTTGGGCACCCTGTAGGTGATTCAAGACTAGCACCCCTCCCCCTGGCAGGGTCAGGGATTTATTTCCAGGGTCCAGGGAACAGGCCTGCAGACCAGAACCCATACACCCAAGTCAGGATCGCACTGCCCCGGGGCACAGAAGAGAGATCTGTGAAAGAGCCTACTGAGGAGTGTGTGCCTT
>CAUYSK010031663.1:0-49599 GCA_963575035.1 Avahi laniger
ATGTAGTACTGACACAAGCTACAATATGGATGAACCTTGAAAACATTACTCCAAGTGAAAGAAGCCAGACACAAAAACAACATCTGATTCCATTTGTATGAAATGTCTAGACAGGCAAATCTATAGAGACAGAAAGTGGATTAGTGGCTGCTTAGGGTTGGGGGGAGGGTAGTGAATGCTAATGGGTACAGGGCTCTGGGGCGGGGATGTGATAGAAATGTTCTAAAAATTATTGTGGTGATGTTTATGCAACTCTATGTACTAAAAACTATAAATTTGTGTGCTTTAAATGGGTGAATTAAATGACATGTGAGTTATATCTCAGTAAAGCTGCTACTAAGAAAAAGTTATTTGTCCAATTGTTGTATTTGGGGTAATTTTATCTCCTCGTTATTTTATCGTGTTTTCTAAGTTTTCTACAATGAGACTGTTCTGTTTTAATAATCTGAAAAGTAGATTATAAATTGGGAGGGGGGATTTTCTGTAGTTTATCACATAAATGTCTGCTTCCTACAAAACTGATACTTTCCTTCCTAACCTTTTATATAATCCTCATTGCCGTTCTTTGTTATATCACTTGGCAGAGCAGCCCCCCTTTTCTTCTTCAAGCAAGGGAAGATGTCCAAATCACAAGTTTCATTTCTTTGTGTGGGCACAAGGTGTCCTCTCTGTACATATTCTGATATGTTTGCCCTGAATGAACCACGCAGCACAGTCTTTGTGTATAGAACTGTGTCAATATAAAATAGAATATATTAAAAATTCATTTCTAAGAGCAAGGGAGCAAATAATTTTTGAATGGGAAAGAACCGTAGAAATCTCTGAAGCTCAAAGAAGAGAAATGAACCTGCCCAGCACCTGTACACAGCTAAACTGGGACTCATGATTTGCACTTCCATTTGTATCAAGGTGCCTCAAGCCACACTTTTTCTTATGTATTATGACATTATTTAAAATTTTTGAATTATTTTGGAATGTTTTCTAACTATTGGATTTTTCCTCAGTGTTATAAAAATTACAAAGAAGTAAAAAATGCTCTTTCACCTCATCTGAATTATTGAAACCAGCCTTTGTTGATTAGTTTACAAACAACAGGATTTGCAGGGAGATGATCACTTGGCAACTCAGCTCATTTCTCGTCTCCGTTTGAGCAGGTGATGTGTTGCTGAATATCAATGGCATTGATCTGACCAATTTAAGCCACAGCGAGGCTGTGGCCGTGCTGAAAGCCAGCGCCGCCTCCCCTGCTGTTGCCCTGAAAGCACTCGAGGTCCAGATTGTGGAGGAGGTGACTCAGACCACGGAAGAGCAGCCAAGTACTTTCAGCGAAAACGAGTATGATGCTAGCTGGTCCCCATCGTGGGTCATGTGGCTTGGGCTCCCAAGGTACTGGTAGCTTTTTTGTTCTTTTATGTAATAATCACATGTGCAGCCTTTATCAGTGTATAACACAGTAAATTTGCCCATTAGGAGAAGGCTTTAATAAAATAAAAGCAACATCACATCACATCACAAAAGAAAGTGATAATTTTTCTTAGAATATTACATTTTAAAAGCTAGATTTAATTTTAAAAACTAAGCTATCAAGACTTATATCTGGGCCGGGCGCGGTGGCTCACGCCTGTAATCCTAGCTCTCTGGGAGGCCGAGGCGGGCGGATTGTTTGAGCTCAGGAGTTCGAAACCAGCCTGAGCAAGAGCGAGACCCCGTCTCTACCAAAAATAGAAATAAATTAATTGGACAACTAAAAATATATATAAAAAATTAGCTGGGCGTGGTGGCACATGCCTGTAGTCCCAGCTACTCAGGAGGCTGAGGCAGGAGGATCACTTGAGCCCAGGAGTTTGAGGTTGCTGTGAGCTAGGATGACGCCACGGCACTCTAGCCCAGGCAACAGAGTGAGACTCTGTCTCAAAAAAAAAAAAAGACATATCTGTTTATACTGCGGTCCCTAGCCCCCTGTGCCATGGACTGGTACTGGGCGGCACAGCAGGAGGTGAGCAGCGAGCAAGCAGGCAAAGCTTCATCAGTATTTACAGCCACTTCCCATAGCTTACATCCCTGCCTGAGCTCCGCCTCCTGTCAGATCAGCAAAGCTTCATCTGTGTTTACAGCCACTCCCCATGGTTCCCATCACGGCATAAGCTCTGCCTCTTGTCAGATCAGCAGTGGCATTAGGTTCGCATAGGCGCACAAACGCTGCTGTAAACTGCGCATGCGAGGGATCTAGGTTGTGGCTCCCTATGAGAATCTAATGCCTGATGAGCTGAGGTGGAGCTCAGGTGGTGATGCTAACGCTGGGGAGCAGCTGCAGATACAGATTATCATCAGCAGAGAGGGTTTGACTGCACAGAAACCATGATAAATCAGTTGCTTGTAGACTAATACCAAAACCGTATTGTGAGTGGAAAGTGACAAGCTGTTTCTGGTGGCAGGCTTTATAGTGGCAAGTGAGCATCTTACCCCCACCTGCCGCCATCCCTGGAAAAATTGTCTTGCTTGAAACCAGTCGCTGGTGCCAAAAAGGTTTGAGGCAGCTGCTGTGTTTACAAAAACAAAGAAAGCAAATCCATTCATCCTATTAAGGATTGATCATGTAAGTGGCCTAACCATGAGATTGGATATTCCAGTCACTTAACTCAACAACTGTCATTTAGACACTGATTCTGATAGATGCTTAGATTTCACATGCATTTTTCACAGAAAAACCAAGCTAATCCTGGGGCCTTGCCCCATCCCAGAAGCCTCTCTAAAAGCCTTTCTTATCTTTTTAACTCTCCCTAAAGTAGAATTTTAAACTCAGCTTTTATTGGACACAAGAGTCTTTAAGCCAAACCATTGATGTTCAAGAGTACCTGCTCTACCGTTAGAAAGAGTTTGTTGCTTCTTAACTGACTGTGTGACCAACCAAGACATTCTGTGGTGGGTCAGTGTTAGGGTCACAGATGCACGTGGAACCTCCAGTGGCATCCCAGGGTATACCCCTTCCTCTAATCAGGCAGTTGTTGTGTTGTTTGGTATTGAGATAGGAAAAATGTATGTTACTGTCATTGTTTGTTCCCAAATCAGTTTAGATTCTTACTATATATAAGAATCCTAAAATTGAACTATGATGAAACATTTTGACTCTTAACCAAGGATGAAAATTACTGATTCTTTAAAATAAAAATAAACAATATGAATGTGCCAACTTCTAAGCCATCTGACTCATGTGGAATAAATTTATAATAACAACCAGCATTATGTAAAGTGATTTATGGTTTATAAAGTACTTTCATGTAAGCAATAACAGAAAAAAAGCAAGGATATTATTGGATTTCATTTGTTAATTACCTCACTTGCTGACTAGTTCTCTTGGTTAAAAAAGAGATTAAAAGGCCTAAAACTATAATAGAATTCATATCTCACAGACCTATAGGTGCTTTGTGGAGAGACAGATTTTTTTAAGATAAAGGTGATTTAGCTGTTTGAAATATATTTATTTCATACACCAAGACAGATTAATTTTTCCCATTGAAAAGTAGACATGGATTTAAATGGTTGCTGTTAAACTCCTACAGAACTGCTACCTAAATTGTGAGATTTTAGCCATCAGAGGGAACCTCATTTATCTTGCTCAGTGTTCAGCCTGATACTCGGACCTGTCAGTTTAAACCTAGAATGGCAGAAAGGCCCTTTGCACGTAGTGGGTGAGAAGTGGTCTCCTCGTGCAGTGGCCAGGCAGTGGGCACAGACTGCAGGGCTTGCCCACCTCTGCTGCTGAGGCAAGCAGAGAGCAATGGTGTCCTGCAGAAACGCTCGCGCCCTGGTGCTTCCTTTAATTTTCTTTATCCATTAGGCCCGTCTACTTTTGGGGTTGGCACACATTCACCTCTGTGTTCAGAGCATTTTCTAGTGTGCCAGGCAAAATAACAAAGGTTTTAGATGAGAAATGTATAGTATAGTAAAATCTATTTTTGAGGCCACCTGTGTTGTAAAAGTACCTTTCAGTAAAAGGTTACTATTCTGTGGATTTATGACAGTCTCTGTTGATGCAGACTTATACTAAGCAGCCATGTGTCCTCATCTATGGGTACAGGTGGCTCCTAAAAGCAGGTTTCACCCCGCAAAGGATAGCAGCTCTGCTTTTCCTGAAAAGGGAGCTTCTTCTACTGCAGTTCACTGGGGGTGCACCAGAGAACTGCTTGTTTGGTTGTTCGTTTCAGAAGATGCAGAATTATGAAAATAACCTACACTGTTGCTAAAAATTCAGGCCAATACATGGGACCTTGCCCCATCCCAGAAGTCTTTCTAAAAGCCCTTTCTTATCAGTGAGCTAAGAAACTAGATGAGATTAGAAGTTCTGGCATACTGTATATTGTTTTACAGAATTGGCTTTATTAAGAAATCTTTTTTATGGATTAAAAACAGGAAACTTTGATGCCTGTAGATCAGTTTTACCTAAAAATGAAAGCTGTTTCTTTATTAAAAGAGATATTTTTTCTATATATCATTTAGGGGTTTTTTGTTTCATTTTTTAAATTTTTTTTTAAGTTTTTACTCACTGCTTGTTCCCAAATCCATAGAACCATGGAAATGTAAGTAGCTTTTTTTTCTACCTCCCTGGACAACATCTTCCAAACTGGCTAAGTAGCATTTTAACTGTAGCTTCACAATGTCCATGATATAGAAAGGAAAAGAAAAAAGTATTTTTCGTTAGTGTTTTCCAGATTGATTTTTCTATTGGAAAAATCAATAGAAAAATTGATTAGAGTCTCCGTTTAAATGAAAGCATTCTTAGTGAAGGAGGAAGAACAACAAGTAACTGCTCATGTAGGTTAAAAGTAGTGCCTCCAGGGTATGCCTTCAGCAAAGGGGGTAATTATCTGCTTTCTTTCTGGAAGCTACACTCCTGGTCATCTTCTGTCATTTGAGTCCTGAGTTCAGCAGTACTAGACCTCTTGCATTCTACTTTGTAATTACTCTTGTAGATACAGATGATTATTAGAATTGAAGTCTTTGTTGATAATGCATTGAGCAAATATAGGTACATAACGTTTTTGTACAGATTTCTGAGGAGTGATTTGTAACCAGGTTTGTGTAAGCTCTGTACATGTGTGTGTGTATATATGTCTTCACTTGGAAAGAGAAGACTGAAAAAAAGTTGGAGAAATTCAAGTCTGCCTAGGACTGCATCTGTGCTAGAAAAATGGGTTGTCAAAATAATCTGTTCAGAAGGAAATAAAGTAGCCCTTTTTCTTTTTCTTCTGGGAGTGAAAAAGTATAACATGATATGGGGTTATAGCAAAGTTGAGCAGGCTATGAAAGCCTACACATTAATTTTTTTCTTTATTTTTATGTTTGTTTATAGTGCCCTTCATAGCTGCCATGATATAGTTTTACGAAGAAGCTACTTGGGAAGTTGGGGCTTTAGTATTGTTGGTGGATATGAAGAGAACCATACCAATCAGCCTTTCTTCATTAAAACTATTGTCTTAGGAACTCCTGCTTATTATGATGGAAGATTAAAGTGAGTCTTGTTCTAATTAGTGATGTGATTTATGTTCATTATGCTAGGCATGATTTAGATCAGAGGTCAGCACCAAATCCAGCCCTCTGTTTTTGTAAATAAAGTTTTATTGCAACACAGCCAAGCTCATTTGTTTATGTACCACCTATGGCTACTTCCTCTCTACAGCGGCAGAGTTGAGTCATCATGACAGAGACTGTATGGTTCTTAAAGCGTAAAATATTTACCATCCATCTGATCCTTTACAGAAAAAGTTTGCTGACCTCTAATCTAGACTAAAGCAGTACATTTACTGTCTTGTCACTTACAGCTATATTTTATTAATCTTATGACAGGCACTGAATCTGAGTCATGTGATTGGGCACGTTGTGATGTGACAATGAGCTCTGAGCAAGTTTCCCACACAACTTATGCAGGTCTAGTCCTGTCATTAGATGACTCTGCTTAATTTTTCTGCACAGCACTCATCTCTCCCTGACATTGTATTTATGCAGGCTCCTTGAGAGGGGATCTTGTTGCATTTATTGTTATACTCCTAGTGGTCATAACAGCACCTCACATGTAGTAAGATCTCAATAAATATTTGATAAATGAATGTATGATGGCTTACAGTGTGCCAGGTGCAGTGCTAAGTGCTGTGCATGCATTATTTAATCTTTTTAACAACCTTATGAGGTAAGTGTCATTATTATTCCTGTTTTACAAACGAGATAGCTGAGGCTTGGGAAAGTAAAGAAACTTGCCCAAGATGAAATAGCTGATAGTGGTTGACTGGCATTCAAACCCAGCACTGCCTGGCTTCAGAGCCCTGGCCTTTTAACCCCTGCAGACTGCCCCCACTGGGCAGAAGTACTCGCTCAACCTCAACCGGTGTGCAGCCTCTTTCTTTTTCAAAGCTTAGGCACTGAGAGAAGAAAGAAAAGGTGTCATGTCAAGAGATTATCATCAACAAAGAAGATGGTCGATTCCAAGTTCTTAGTGCTTAGTTTATGATGAAAGAACCAGTTCTTAAAAAGTAAATGTTGACATACTAGACAGAATGCTGCACAAATGGAGAATTTGCACTGTTTGCAAAGAGAAAATGACATCTAAATAATGTTGTGAAAAGGTGATCAGGGTTAGTATGCTCCAGGTCAGTCTATATTGATAAAGATGAAAAACAATTATTTTAGGAGGAAAGAGTAGGAGAAAATGAATTAATTGTTCTCTTAGCTGAGTTAATCAGTCTAGGCCTCAGTTAATCCGTTTATAATTTGTATTCCACCTTCTTCCAAAAGGAAATTGAAATCATTAGCAATAAAATTGCATATCATTTATGGTATAAACTGAAGACCAAAAATCATAATGATAATTGCAAAGATAGAAATGGCCTCAGGTATATCATCCATTTGTGATAATTCTGCTAAGAGGACAGTGGGTGTCTGAATAGCTGAAAAAAGAGGAAAGGTCTTATTCCCAATTTAATTCAACCCTCCAATATATGAGCTCTAGAATGAATAGAGAAATAACAGTCAAAATAATAATGTCCTCCAAATGCATTTGGTTTTTATTTTTAAGACAGAACAGATTTACTTTCTATATTATATTTTGCTTAAACTAATATGAAAATTATTCTGTTTGTCCTTGAAATTCATCTACCAGTTATTGGGGGTATGGACACAAGGATTTCCTTGACATGCTTAAAAACTATTCCAGATGTTTCTCAGAGTAGATCATACACCCTAATCATTGACAGTTAATTGGCAGATGAAATTGCGATTTTCGTGCTAAGCAAATCTTAGTTGGGGTAATGTTTCTAACACTATGAAAATAGTAACATTCTGTTTCTGTCCCTATTTGTCTTTGTCCAGATGTGGAGACATGATCGTGGCTGTAAATGGCCTGTCGACTGTGGGCATGAGCCATTCTGCATTAGTTCCCATGTTGAAGGAGCAGAGGAACAAAGTCACTCTGACAGTTATTTGTTGGCCTGGCAGCCTTGTGTAGATTTTTGAAATTGGTTTTGAGTCTCGCATCTTCCTTTTTTAGGTTTTTGAAAGAAACCCCTTTTATTTCATTGTATTTCTGGTTGTTAGAAGCTACTGACACAGCTGGTATACATGGGCCAAAAACCACTAAAATTATCCATGTATGTTTATTTAAATATTTTCCTAAATTTAGATACATTTCTTTTAGCTTGGAAAGAGTCTTCCACTAACCCTTATGAGTTTATATTTTCAGAATTCAGACTCACAGTTGTCAAAATATTGCATATAGTAAAGAACAAAGTCCACCCAAACTGTGACCCAGCCAGCTGGAGTAGGGAACTTCTGGTGGATCTTTGTTCCAATAACTGAATCGTAGAATGAGTTTCGTATCTCCCAAGACTGGCGTCAGTGAAGCCAACGGCAGCAGCCTGTACTGCCACTGTTGTGACCAATGCCATGAATGGATACATTTTAAATTTGGGTGATAAACGTTCCCCATTTTTCATCGGTGCCAACATTTCAAAACTTCATTCTGTTTATAAAGTGATTTTCTGGTTTATTTTATTTATACTGTAATCTCTCAGTACTAATAGAAGATGAAGAAATAAGTCTGACACCACTAAAGAGATGCTTTTTTTAAATAATGTACTATTATTAGAATAGTAGAGAATAAAAATGTTATCTAGTGACAAAGGAATTTGGACAGTAATTATAGCTTAGTGCTAGAGATGGTAAAAGCCGTATTTACTTGAACAGTTCAAAAGCATTAAAGATCCATTTCCAAAGGAATGTTTTGCTATATAGGAAAATTTTGAAGTAATTTTTGCTAAAAATCATTTCTAGAGTTTGTATTATACTTACCAGCAGTCTTGGCTGGAAATGTTTTTGTGATTTATGCAATTAAACTAGATGATAAAGATAAAACCATATTGCTATTAAATACACAAATATATATCACAGCTAAGTAGGACAGGGGAGACCTTTTTATTTTATTCAGATAAGAGTCTTTCTTGAGTGTTTTAGAAACCCTTATATTTCCCATTATTTCTTATGAACATAATTGTTTCAAGTTAGAAACAGAAAAGTTCTGTTTTTTATTTGAAATAATAGGTTTTAGATGTTAGTATCTTTTAATCAGCTCTTGGTCACTAGACTATTTCATATTTTTTTGAAACGTTTTTGAAAACTATGACTAGCCCATTTTGTTTGTCCTTAATTCAACATGGTTATCCTTTGGAAAACACGTAAATGAATAAGAGAAAAATATCTTTACCTAATTAATATTATGCATACTTGAAAAAAAGTTTCATTTAGAAACCTAGTTCAGAATCTGAGCTAATTTACAAGTGACCTCTGTAATAAATGGTATTGATAATCAGAGAATGTATTTCAAAATACTACAGTACAGTATCTTATGAAGCATGACCACTTTATTTTCAAGCTTAGCAATTGCATTGCTGGGGTTTATTGTATCTGTAGCATGTCACTGATTACTTCAGTTCGTTTTATAATGAGTTTTTAAAACATACCTCTTTGGAATAAGTAAGATACAGCAACAATAATTGCTATGGACTCGTTCAACCCCTTAGCTACACTGTATGTTCAACATATAACCAAGATACAGTGGAATGCCCCATACAGTATGTTACTGTCATGTGATGATTGGCTTTGGAAGCAGTTTGATATTGAAATGCTTTGATATTCTAATTGACATGGAACAAGTTTTTTTCCTGCTCCCCAAATAAAATTTTGTAACCAACTTTGCTATTTTTTTAAAGTTTGTAAGAATGTGTCATTTCTTGGGGGGTAGCCATCCATCAACAAATATCCTGATACTTTGTTGTATGTAAAATACTTACATTGAACCCAGTGGCATAATGAGTATTTTGAAAGAAGAGATTTTTTTCAATATTATTTTTGTCGTGAAAATCTTGGAATCAGCTTTAGCTGTAGCCTTTATGACAAAAAGACTGTCATTTCTGGTCAGAATGATAATTTGGTGATGGAAACTTGTTCATAATTTATTGTTACTGTAGAACTATTTGGATTTTCTCATTTTAAGCTCTGATAGTTAAATATTTTGATTTGTTCTGTGCCTTCAGTTTAGATTATTTCAGGATTTTCCAGATGTGTTTAAATAATGGTGTCATAATAATTCAGGATGGAAATAAAAGTTCACCTTTCCATTAGAGCGACATTGTCTCCTTCCTTGAACAGCACACATTGACTCAGTCTGGTCCTTGTTTTTGTTGGTGGCACTACTGTCCTTACAATAAGCCACGCTTAAAACCTCAGGACCAGAGGTCCACCTTCTCATTCTCGTTCCTGTAGGCAGAACACGTAAATCTATACTTTGGGAATTTGTACCCAAATTTGTACCTGTGTTGTCCAGTACGTGTGGCAATCGAGTGCCTAGAATGTGGCTGAAATGATAATATCTTGGATACATTGGGTTATAGAAAACATATTATTAAAATTCACTTCAGTTTCTTTTTGCTTTTTCTAATGTGGTTACTAGAAAATTTTAAATTGCTGCACATACAGCTCCCCTTCTGTCTAGGTTGGACGGCGCTGGTCCCCTCACCCTTCCTTGTCACAGCATAGGCCAAGTCAGGCAGTCCTGACCTTGTGGTTTCTGTTCTTCCTATGCTTTGATCATTCCTTGCATTAAAAAAATAATAATAATAATTGAAAGAAACAAAGTTGTGTCCCGATGTTCTACTAAGTTAAGTTCAAACCAAGGCCTCTGTGATCTGACCCCAATCCAGTTTTCCAGATGGCTCCGTGGTCCCACTTACCCTCCATTACCCCAGCAGACCCCAGCTGTTTCCTGCCTGCAGCGCACACTTACTGTATTTCCTTGGACTGTGACGCTTTTCCTTCTTTGCAGGTTCACGTTGATCCCCTATTTGGAGGTGTGACTTGAATGCTGCCCCGTCTGTCTCCCTCTTGGCTCCACTCCCCACTTTCCCTCCTTATGAATCTCAGCAGGCTTTTATATTTGCATTTATTATGGCCCCAATCACTTGCTACCTATTGTCATAGTTTTAAGTGCCGTCTTCGACTGCCACCTTGCAACTTTGACCACCACCGTTGCTTCATGTCTGTAGCTCCTGCAGCCTGTGGCCTGAATATCCTATTGCTTTAAGGCATCTAGGTCTCAGCATATCCCAAATCTGTGTTTTCCCAAGTATCTGCCTACTTCTGGCCTCCTCATCTTTCAATCCAAACTCTTATGCCATCAGAGTTACTTTTCTAAACCCCAACTCTGATCATATCCTTGCCCTGTTTAAAAACCTTCATTGGTTCCACACTGTCTGCAGAATAAATCAAATGGCTTCATGCAGCACAAAAGGCTCTTCGTGGTCTGGCCCCGTCTCCACTAGGGCCTCATTCCCCGCCTCTCGCTTCATGTTTAAACCACTCCATTCTCTGCCCTCTGTGTCCACAGGGCTGACTTGGCTCGAGTGACATTATCCTTTTGGGAAATATTTACCAATCTCTTTGGGCAAGCTTTTAAGGATTTTGTTACACTATGTTTTTATGGTCCTGCCTGCATGCTAGGAAGAAGAAAACAAACTTGCCCGGTAGGTGCTTGATTACCCAGTCTGCAGCAGTGTTTGAAGCTAGAGAATAAATGTCAGAGATCATGCGCCTTCCGAACCGCTCGAGGCATTCCGGAGGAAGAATCTAGGCCTACTGTCCTCTGTCTCCCAGGATTCCACATCACGTTTAGTCATCGAGTCTCCTTAGGCTCTTCTTGGCTGTGCTATTTTCCCAGACTGTCCTTGTTCCTGAGAGTCTGGCAGTGTTGGTATATCGTAGGTCACCCTCTGTTGGAATTTGTCTGCTGGTTTTTCTCGTGACTACACTGGCGCGTGGGTTTTTGGGAGGAAGAGCACCAGGTAGAGTGCCTGCTGTTGTCTTTATGGGTCGAGCACACGCACTGTCGGCGTGATGTGTGACCGCCGACCTGGGCCTTGTTCGCCTGGCCTGCATCGTGCTGCTCGGGTTTCTCCACAGGAAGTCCACACACCCCTCGCTGGAGGAGTGGGGAGTCAGGCTCCCCCTCCCTCCATTTAGTTTTGATCTGGCCAGGAAAACGACGGCCTGTGGCCGCTCAGGGAACACGTTGCAGTGGAAGGAAGGGAGGTGGGACTCCGTGGCTAAGAGTCCCTCCCTTGACTCTGTTGTTGTTGTAAACTTTCCCAAAAGAGTTGTCTCCCTTTTGTGGTTTTTAACTATTTTTAATTCATACCAATTTTTCTGACACAAAAATTGTAAAAAATAACACAGCACTCGTGTGCCTACCACCCAACTTAAATACAAAGTACGGCCACTGCTGTTGAGCTTCCTTCTCCGTCTGCATCCGCACTAGGCTGGCCTTCCCATTCATTTCTTCATAACTGTGCTACATATTTATGTACCATTCAAACACAATATTGTGCATGTGTTGAAACCACATGAATGATGTTGTGCATATGTGGTATTCTGCAACTGCTTCTGCCCCAAGATTCTTTCTTGTGTTCATGTAGCCCAAGTTTTTATTGTTATATACTCAGTGACTATGACAATTTTACATCCGTTCTTTAGCTAATGGGCATTTAGGTTATTTCCTTTTTTTTTTTTCATTAACAGTGCTGCTGTGAGTACTCAAAAACAAGTCTCCTTGTGCACATGGGAGTTTCTGCAGGTCGGTGATTCTCATTCAATCCCGGCTGCACATAAGAATCTCTTGGGAAGCTCTTCAGCAGTCCCAGTGCTGATGTAGTTGGTCTGGGTGGGAAGTGGGCATCAATTTTGTTTGGTTTTGCCTTTTCCTCTGTGAGTCTCATGTGCAGCAATAGTTGGAAACCACTGCTCTAGGGGTGGCATTGCTGGGGCTCAGAGTGGGCTGCATCTTTACAAGGCGATTAATCTTAATGTACATTTCCACCAGTAACGTGGGCAAGTTTTGTTGATCCACATTCTTGCCAGCATCTGGTGTTATCAAACTGAAGGGGGTGAAAATGGCATCTCACTGTGGTTTCAACTCACATTTCCCTGGTTACTGGTGAAGTCCAGTACCTTCTCACGTGTTTACTAGTCTTTCACATATTTTCTTTGGTGAAAAGCCTGTTCTGCCATTTTCTAATGGGCTGTTTGTGTTTCTCTTATTGATTTATAGACATTATTTGGGATGTTAACCCTTATTGGATTATATGACATGCAAATATCTTCTCACGATTTGTGACTTCTCTTTTCAACTGTGTAATGATGTGATAAACTAAAGTTCATCATCTTAATGTCGACAAATATATAAATAGCATATAAGAAGATTCTTTTTAAATCTACTTTTGGAATTTCTTCTGCCAAGGTGTATCCATTTATATTATTTTGATTATTGTATTTTTCCTTTCCATCTCATGTTAATTTACCTGACTCTCTGTGTTTTGTTTGTTTCTACTGAATTCTAGATCTTTCTGTTCACTTAATTACCCTTGAATTTTTCTTTCTGCATATTTAACATAAAATCTCAATTTAGTCAGTAGCTCCGTCCTCCCTCTGTACAGAGTGAGGACCTCAGGTGCGAGACCTCCATCCACCCCATAGTCCAACTTGGTGGCCAATATTGTAGCTGTTCCTTGTTCTCCTCCAATTAGTCTTTATTATAATTGTTATGTACTGTTCAGGTTTGGTTAGATTTTGTTTCTGAACTATAAAATACCGAAAAGCAGACACAAACACAGTTCATGATAGTTCTTAACATTACAGCAACATCCCACAAAGGACCTGCGGGAAACAGAAGGCCAGAGTGGGATTAACGGTGACCCACTGGCTCGGACCATCTAGAAGCTGAAGTTGCGGTCCAGATGGAAGGAAAGATTTCATAAAAGCTTGGGATGCAGCAGCATCGTCACCGTCATATTGCCAGTTTCCAAGCAGTCTGGGAATCACTAAGGCAATTTGCCATTTT
Source organism: Avahi laniger (assembly GCA_963575035.1). Classification (NCBI taxonomy): domain Eukaryota; kingdom Metazoa; phylum Chordata; class Mammalia; order Primates; family Indriidae; genus Avahi; species Avahi laniger. The sequence continues at coordinate 13,433 of CAUYSK010031663.1, forward strand.
CTGGGGGTTAGAGGAGCAGTTTATCAAAAATCACTGTCACCAACTTTTCTAAGACAAATACAACTTGCATTATAAATCCAGAGACATGTTTTTGTAGGAAAAACTGGAAGGCAAATTTAGAGGGTTCAGTTTTCTCAGGATGCAAAGTGGCCATTTTTCGAATAGCCAACTCCTCCTCCATCCTAGCAGTTGCTCTTTTCTCACTAAAGACCCCGAGGTCTGCTGATTCTATTGCCACAACGTCAGAACTTGATATCCATTGTTTTGTATATTAAAGTGGACTGTAGCTTTATGACTCCTCAGATGCTTGAAGCTTTAATCAGATAAATGGATGGTTAAAATTAAATTTGAAATTAACCTGAATTTCAGCTTTTAAGGGTACTTCACCCAATTCATCATGCCCACCACCCATGGTAAAGTATAGTAATGCCTCATTAAGTCAGACTTCTAACTAATTTGGAATTTGAAAAGCTTAAACAGAATTGAGGTTAACTTGGCATTTTATATAGGTAATAGGTATTCTAAATCAACATGAAAAAATGAAGGGTAGGGCATTTTAAGCTGCACTATTTTCAAGTTTCCTTAAGCATTTGAAAAATGCTCATACACATTCGAGTGATGGATATATTTCTTTCCCATGTGATTGCTTAAACAAGAATTTATCTAGCACCATTTGCACAACACGCAGGGAGAGGCTCTAGATCACTTCTTCACTTAATTTCATCTTTCGTAATTCAGATTTTCTTCCATTTGTCTACATTTGGTGATAAAACCGTATAGATTACACCAACATAGTGAACTGCCGTCCTGGTCACAGACTAGGAATTCATGAATTGAGCTTTTTCTCTTAAGTCTCTCTTCTCTGCTTGCTGAAGAAAACATTTTAGCTCCTCAGGGTCCTTATTAGAAAGCTCTTTTGCCATTTTATGGTGTAAATCTATTCCATTTAACTATACTACCAATTAATTTCTATGGCAACACAAAACCTCTTAGAAGTAAAGTTGTACATGTAAGCACAGTGCTAATAGCTATAAAGTGCCTAAGTAAGAGATGCTAAAACTTTAATCACATACAAGAATAAAAGACTGGCACTTGGAGACCTAACACCATCCCACAGATGGCAGAGAACTTGCCTCCCGCTGGGAGAAGGTGGCTCAGCCCTGGCTGCTGAGTGGGAAGCACTTAAAGATTTCCATTTGAGCTCTGTTAAATCACTCACCTGCTTTGAAGGTGGGCTATTTCACAAGCTTGCATCGGTACTCCCTTGTTTCTTCTCAGGTTGTTGGTTTAAAGGTGAATCCACCAACAACCTTCCTTGGATTGCCTGAAGACTGGCCACGAGTGGTTAAGTGAGAAAACATCTGCGGCTGAGGCTGTTGGAGCAACAATTCATTGTCCAATGTCAAGGTTGTGAGAGTGGAGGCAGCTGTTAAAAATAACGTTCTTTGTTATTTTGCCTCGATTTTATTGAAAGATCTCTCACCCATCTACTCTAGAAATAATGGGAGAATGTCTCGGGTCAGGGATGTGTTTAGTCACATACCCCCGACTGCCAGCCTCTCCCACCAGCACACCCCCCAGGGAAGCCACACCCCAGAGTGGTTGTAGATTTGCCCTGTCTGCCTGTCCAGCCCCCAGAGCTGGGGTCTGGGATCCTTGCCGGGCATCTTGAAGGCTGTGGGGTCCCAGCCTGTGCTGAAGTAGGTGGGCACCTGGGAAGGGTGGTGGGTGCTCCCAGCAGCAAAACTCACTCCGGACAATCATAAATGTCTAAGGAAAAGAAGTTCTTGTCTCTCATGGAACTGTGACCAACGGGTGACAGCCCTGACCAATGCTTCTACTCATGAGCAGTCGGGAAGAAGGTAGCAGTGGGATAGCGGGTTAGTTCCCGGCAGTCTAGAGCCGGGCGTCAGACCCCTGGAAGCTGGGGTGACCCCTGCTCGGCCGCGCCCGGGGACCCCTTGGTTAATTGGTCCGCCCTCTAGCGCCCTCTGGTGGCCGGATGGGGGCCGCCCTCACTGACGCCTCCTCACGGTTTGCAGCCGGTGGCTCCCCGAGGAGGTCACAAAAAGCTCATACATATGAGGGCAGTGGGTCTGTCCCACTCCCATGTGGTATGAGGAGCTGCCTAGTTGGAATAAAATCGAAAAGCAAAGTGTGCAAACACTGCGGACCTTCCCTGTGGCCATTTCTCTGTCCCTGAGTAAGACGGCAATTTGCCTTGTTCCTTACATGTGAGTTTAGCTTCTATGGTATAGGGCTCTTTGAATGTCAATGTTATTGAGGTTTTGATAATTATGTACCCTCAAAAGATGTTCAATGTAATTCTGATCATAGTCCTCTAAAAAAGCCTCAGATTAAAAGCTTTTGCGGGCTCTTTAGACTGCGGGCCTGCAATTATAGAAAATGAACTGCATTTTAGCTTTCCATTGAAATTAATAACAGCAGTCCCCCAGTTGACTCTGTGAATAGTTAATGGAACAAACAGGATACTTCAGTACAATATGGGTTGGAAAGCCATTTGAGTGGGATTCTGGGTTTCAAATGGGAAAATAATTCATGCAATGCAAACCTTTTTCATATGTACTCTCATGCAGTATGTATTTCTTCAGAATAAAAACTGAACTCTATAACAAATGATTAACTGTACCATCAGTGTATACTCTGATGGTAAATACTGTAGCACACGGTATTTAGAGCTGCAAAGCACCTTAGAGGACAGGCAGATGGACAGTGAAGAAACTCAAGTTCAGTGAGGTAGAGCATTCTCCCCAGACACTAAGCTGGTAAAGGACAGAGATAAACGTGGAACCCTGTCTGCAGATCCAGAGCAAAGAGAACCCTCGTGCAGGGCCCTGTGGAGCAGATTAGCAACACTAACAATCGTGCCACTCTGGAACTGGGCCTTTAAGCCCCTGGCAATGCAAAGATACCTGTGAGTTGGGAAATCTTTGGACTATGGGGACGCTGGGACATGGAGGTAGGGGGACAAAAGAACGTATGGCCCAGTGTGTTCACTGGGGTTCCCACTTCAGTTTACAAGAATAAAGTCTAAAAAGCAATTAAATAATATTTTAGAATTCAGCAAAGTTACAGGACACAAAATCAACATGCAAAAATCAATTGCATTTCTAGACACTAACTATGAACAACTCAAAAAGTCAGTTAAGGAAAATAATTTCATTTACAGCAGCATTAAAAAGAATAAAATACCTAGGAATAAAGTTGACCAAGGAGGCAAAAGATGTATATGCTGAAAACTACAAAATATTGCTGGAAAAAATTAAAGGAGACATAAGTAACTGGAAAGACATCCCCTGTTCATAGGTTGGAAGGCTTAATATTGTTACTACGACCCAAAGCAGTCTACAGACCCAATGCAGTCTCTATCACAATCCTGATGACACGTCTGCAGAAATAGAAAAATCTATCTGAATATGGAGTCAACAGGGACTCGAATAGCCAAATCTATCTTGAAAAAGAAGAATAAAGTCTCATAGTTCCTGATTTCAAACTTACTGCAAAGTTACAGTAATTGAAATAATGTTGTAGATTGAATAGAAGTGGTGACCAAAAAAACCCCAATATGTAGTATAATAACATAAAGACAAACATATAGACCAAAGGAAGAGAATAAACAGCCCAGAAATAAACCCTCGTGTATACGGTCAAATGATTTTCAGCAAGGGTGCCAAGACCATTCAATGGGGAAAGGACGGTCTTTTCAACAAGTGGTGCTGGGAAAACTGGATATCCACATGCAAAAGAATGAAGCTGGACCGTTACCTTGTACCATATAAAAAAGTTAACTCCAAAATCTAAGTGTAGCAGCTAAACTATAAAACTCTTAGAACAAAGCGGGAGAAAAGCTTCCTGGCAATGATTTCTTACATATGACACCAAACGATAGACAGCAAAAGAAAAAAAGGATAAATTGGACTTCATTGAAATTAAAAACTTGTTCATCAAAAGACATTAACAAGAGAGTGAAAAAACAACTCACATAATGGGAGAAAATACTTGCAAATCATATATCTGATAAGCAATTAATATCCAGAATATATAAAGAAGTTCTGTAATTCAACAACAACAACAACAAATAGCAAATGAAAAAATAGGTAAAGGATTTGAATAGATATTTCTCCAAAGAGGATATGCAGATGGCCAATAAACACATGAGAAGATGCTCTATCACTAATCATTAGGGAAATATAGATAAAAAACATGAGATACCACTTCATACCTGTTAAGATGGCTACTATTGGAAAAAAACAGAAAATAGCAAGTGTTGGAGAGTATTGGATAAAATGAAACCCTTGTGCATTATTGGTGGGAATGTAAAATTGTGCAGCCACTATGGAAAACAGTATTGTTGTTCCTCAAAAAACTGAAAATAGAGTTACCATATGAACCAGCAATTTCACTTCTGAGTATATACCACTGTCCTTTGTCCTTGGCACATCACATCCTGTTCTCGTGGACACTTGTCAAGGTGGACGTGGGAATCTGGGTTGTGTGCAGAGAGAGATCTGGAAACCTTCACCTGAGGACACCGTAGACGTTTGCCCTGCAGTGACCCAGGCATACACCAGCTGTCTTCACAAGTTTCAAGGCCATGATGTAGAAGAGAGTTGACATTTTCTGCATCACTACAGAGGGCTGAGCTGGTGCTCATGTTAGGATCTTCAGGGACACAGGTTGGTGTTCAGAATGAGGAGGGAGTTCTTAACAATCCCAGGCACTCTGGCTAGCAGCCAGCATCTCTGGAAGGTTCCATGGAGTGGCCAGGTGGGCATGAGGAAGATGACCCTCGCATGGGAGAGAAGTTGGACGAGGTGGCTTTTGGGATGCGCTCCAACTGTGAGACTCTGGTCGGTGCCACTGGGACTGGCGGAGAGGTGTCGGGGGCCCCTTCACATCCTCCAGTCTCCTTTGCATTGATGGAGTTGGTGGAGAGGTATCTAGTGGGGAATATTTGAGGAACAGCGTGTTGGAGGGCAGTTAGCGCCTGAGTTCGTGCAGAACAAGAGTGAAGGCTTCTCCGCCCTCCTCCCATTCCTCACAGAAGGAGGGGAAGACGAAGAAAGCATTTATAGGACGGAGTTGTCTGCTGCAGGGCACTTTTGGCTGTCAGCTCAGGGCACAGTTGCTGGGGACCGTTTTAGGGACAAGAAGATAGCTCTGTTGTACAGAGCACTTTGTTGTGCCGTGATTCCTTGCAACAGGGTGTCTCTGCGCTGTCTGAGTTGGCCTTGTCTTTGTTAACTGACCTTGGCTCACAGTGACGGTCCCTTGTGCCAGAGCATCCGAACCCCCTCGAGGGTGGCAGAGGCAGGAGGAGAGGGCTGTGGGTCATGGAGCTGTCAGAGTCCTGGAATACCGCAGGCGAAAATGTGTCAGCAGCGGATCATCCGACCAGCCCCTAGTTGCAGATGAGGAAACCGGGATTCAGAAAACTTAAATGACTTCCCCAGAGCTAGGCAGAGCCAGGACCAGGATCCAATCTCCTAATGCTGGGTCTCATGCTCCACCTTGCCATACTCATCCACCACATAGGAGCTGACAGGTGACAAAACAGCACGTGGTGAGGCCAAGGGGGAAGAAGATATCATTTAAAATGGCAAAAAAAAAAAAAATGCAGAACGCCAAACACACACCATCTCCTCAGACCCGGAGCCCCAGTGCCTCGTTCCTGTGGCGCTGGGAGCTGTGCCTCCTGGCACCCATGGCCTACAGCCTGTAGAGTGGAATTCCAGGGCCAGACACACCTGGGCTCGAATCTGGGCCCTGCCCCATGCTACCTGTGTGAGCTTGGAAAAGTCATGTAACCTCTCCAAGCCTGTGGGTCATGAGCTCTCGGCTAGGCGGGCACATGTGGCTTTCTTAGAGCATTGGTGTGTGCTTGCTGAGTGGCGGCCACCACCGCTCTCACTACCCCTTCCCAGGTGGCCTGGCAACTCCACCCCTCTCCTGCCCTGGAGCGGCCATGTCATAAGTATCATTGCTGCTCAGGAGGAAGCACGAGAAGAACATCTGGATGCACCAAGCTCGGGACAGAGCTGAGATAAGAGCATTTGGATCCAACCCTGAATAGTTCCTACTGTCTCTGTGGCTTTTGTGTTACTGTAACAGAACACCTGAGACTGGGTAGTTTATAAAGAAAAGAGGTGTATTTAGCTAAGGTTCCGCAGGCTGAGGTGCTCCCAAAGCACAGCGCCAGCATCTGCTCGGCTTCTGTGCTGTGTCACATATGGCAGAAAATCAAGGGGGAAACGGACACTTGTGGAGGCAAAACCGAGGGGCGTCCTGGCTTTACGACAACCCACGCTGGTGGGAACTAATCCACTCCCATGAGAACCAATCCACTCTCACCAGACTGAGGATTCACTCACTACCGTGAGCACAGCACCAAGACATTCATGAGGGATCCGCCCCACGACCCAACACCCCCGACAAGTTCCCACCTGCTAACACCACTGCACTGGGGATCAAATTTCAACATGAGTTTCTGTGGGGACAAACCATATCCAAACCATGGTGCCTACACTCTGAGCCTCAGTTTCCTTACCTGTGAGCAGTGCCGGTTTGACAAGTCCCCATGAGCCAATGACTGGGGTGAGCTTTGTGAGCCAAAGGGGTGTCTTAGTCCATTTTTGCTGCTATCACAGAATACCACAGACTGGGTAATTTGTAAAGAACAGAAATTTATTGGCTTATAGTTCTGGAGGCTGGGAAGTCCAAGCCCAAGGCACCAGCAGGTCTGGTGATTCTGGTTCCAAGATGCCCTGAATGCTGTGTCCTCCAGAGGGGAGGACTGCTTAGTCCTCTGAGGATGAAGACAGAAGGGGAAAGGGGGATGAACTCACCATTTTCTAAAAAAGTTTTTAAATTCATGAAGTAAAACAGCAATGCTGTTTTAAACAGCATTAACTCCACTCATGGGAGCAGAGCCCTCATGGCCTAATCACCTCTTATAAGTCCCATCCCTTATACTGTTACAACAGCAATTAGATTTCAACCTGAGTTTCAGAAGGGACAGACATTCAAACCATAGTCAGGTATAACAGGATATCCTGTGGGCGGAGTTGGTTGCTTGGCCTCCTGGCAAGCGACAACAAATGACACCCTCGAGCACTCAGGGGCTGCCAGGCAGTCTTGGGGAGTTTGCTGTGAGCCCTGCCCTGACTGTCTCACTGCTGGCAGGTACCCCTCCCTAGCCTTGGGCTCTGGGTGGCCACTTCGACTGTGCAAGCATAACTGAACAAAGAGTCTCTTGTGACGGTCTGCAAATTACCCTCCACTTCTAAGCCAGTTTGTCTTCAGTTACTCAGCTGGAAGAGACACACAGGGAACACCACCTTCTAGACTCGTTATGTTCACCTTATGTGCATGCCTCCATGTAGAGAGTTTCCTCGGCCACACCTTGCTGTAAAACAAACCAAGATGTAGCTTCATGGCCCCATTCAGTTGGTCACGACAGTGACATTCTACTAATTTATTTCTGATTCATGAATTGAACTTCACTTGCCAGTGGGGAGCTGGTAAACCACTTCTGTGGGGCCAGGAGAGGGACGGCCCTGATGGGTGAAGTTTGCTGATTCCCATGGTGTAAATATTCCCACCCTGGCCAATTCCCAGTTGCCAGCAGGGTGTCACTGAGTGCAGAGTTGGGAAGAGACGTGCACAGTTGGCTTTTGGGAGCTGGTAGGACCCAGGTTCAGCTCACCACTGCCTAAGACATTTGTGGGGCACCAACTTGGCCAGGCTCCCCGAGGTCATGAGAAGTTCAAGGCACCTCCCAAGGGAAACCCCTGAGATTTTCCCCAACACTAAGGCTCAGCTGTATCTGCAGAGGTAACCTGGGAACTGTGGGAGTGGCTTCCCGAAGGAAAGAGGCACCTGAGGGGGAGCTTGCCCCTGGGACACCGCTGAACACTTATGGGCTTGGGGTTTCCTTCAGAGGCACAGCAATGCCTGGAATGTCTCCTGTCTCGGAGGACAAGGCAAAGGGAGTGGTTGGGCTCAAACACCTAGGCAGGCACTGATCTGACCCGAGGGAATTCAGGTTTCGTTTGCCCTTTCCTCAGCAGGAGAGGAGGGAAAGCATTGGAATTGGAGCCAGAATGCTTCCATCTAGTCGGGGTTTGCTGCTACTGGCACAATCCCAGGGCGCACCACTCACAGTGTAGTCCGTGTGCTCAAACCTAGACGCAGAGGAGCAGATCAGACATAACAGCCTCTCCCCAGCTGGGAAATGTTCGATTCCATCAAATCTAGTGCTTTGGTGCTTGGGAAACTTACTTAGATGGGGGATCGGGGTGTGGCTCAGTTGCTTCAGAATCATGACTCCTAAGTCACCCAACGCTGGCCTTTGAGGACCAGAGGGCCTCTCTGGGGATATTCCTCCCCCTCAGTTCCCCACCTGGCACTAACTTTCAGCCTCCACCAAATTTTTCTAGATGGATTTCTAACCATTGAAATGGAGGTTTCTAATGGAAATCTGTGCAGCCCTTTACTTAGAGCGGCTTTGGTGGGCACCACTGTAATTATTCAATTGCCTAATTCCATTTATCTTTCATGATCCATTATGCACCACTGACAGGCTGCGTCTTCCTTAGCAGATACATAACCTGGTCTAATGGACTCTGGGTGAAGCCAACTACATTGACTAAGGGATTTAGCTGATACCTAATTCCCCTATACTATTATTTTATAAATGAGCAAGGCAGACACATTTTCTGCTTTAAGATAAATATTTTATGAATTGCCCCTCTGATACATTACATTATTAGTACATTATCCTTCATCCCTCCCCGAGGTTTGAAGAGCCCGGGCACATACTCAAGAGTACATTTGGGTGATTTTATTGAACAGGCTGCTTTTAAAGTCTGTTCGTATCAGTGGAAAAAAGAAATAATTTTGTCTCATGAAAAGAAAAAGTTCTTTAAATGTTGATTTGCTATTTCAGTGTGAAAGTTGTCATTCAGGGACTTTGGCTAGACAGAAGCGTCTGGGGTCTACTTAAAAAAAAAAAATCAGTGAATCTCCCTCCTTGGGACTCCCCAGTAGGACCACACAACCCTGGGAAGAGTCTTGCACAGTTCCGGAGAGGAACATCTTTCTTATCTAGAGAACAAAGCATCATAAGAAAGTCGATCATTTTTTTGTTGTTAAGTTCATGTTTTTAAAAAGATGCAGTTTATAATATGAAAGCCTATTTCTCACCAAATATGCTTATGTTTTCACTATACCCCAGATGGGCATTTTAACCTGGGGCGAGGGTGGGAGTGGAGTGGGACATGTTGCGTCACTCAAAGAATTCATGTCTATAAACGCCGAGTTTTCAATATCGTTCTGCCTAAATTGTAGAGAGAAACTGTCTTTGAGTTGCGATGTGCATTCCCTTGTACAGGACAAATATTACATACATTTTTTGTAAGCCAAAACATGTACATTATTAAAACGATAAACAGCTCGAATCAGCCTGCTTATTATTTACTAACCTTTGTGTCACAGCACGAGAGAAAGTAGGTGAGATGCTCTTAGAAACTGCGGAAGGACCGAAGCAACTGATTTTTGGGGTCTCTCCCAGCCTGGGATGAAATAAAAGACAAAGACTCGGAACTGAAAGTGAGTATACGGAATTCTAGGTGTTTTTCTAATGATAAATACTCCTCACATTTGTTCCAGATATTATGCCGACATATCTGCTTACAGAAATAAAATTAGACATAACATTTCTCAGGAATTAATTAGAATCAAATTCATAGAGAACGCAGAATAATTCCCTTTGCTGAAATGCCACACCAGGTTGAAACAGGAGTGACAGGAAAAGGGAGGAATGAATGTTATTAATGCATTTACACCTTCTTAGATTCTCCCTCAAGTGTGTTTTACCTTTGCCATAAAATGAAAACATTTAAATTTCTTTAAAATTACATTTGGCTTAATTATACCGAGGCCCTGATACCGGGAGGAACCCATTTTGCCCGCTCTTCTGTCGGAGGGAGCGAGCGGGCTCCTCGTTTCATTAAGAGCTGTTTCTCTCCGGGACGTTCGCTATGTGCAGAATGTTAATGGCCGGCTGAGTATGAACAGGCTCTGCGGCTCCACTTGAAATATAGAAAAATGGCCCAGACATTAAAAAAGATAAAAGGGAAAAGGGCAGTAATGAATTTAGAGGAAAATGAACATTAATGGTACTAGCATTACTCATGTTCCACATAACAAATTATTGGAAATCTGTCAAGCACACCAAATTATCTACTCGTCGGCTGCTGCGGGGCCCTCTGCAGCCATCCAAAACCAGCAAAAGCAAGACAATTTAAGCTAATTTTACTATTTATAACAATAGAACAGGCCATTAAGATAAATTAATGTCATTATCAAGTTTCTATGAAAATGACAAATACCACTATTTCGAGCAGCTTAAGGCTGTTGACTATAATGAAATCTGCTGCACAGGTACTAAAGAGAAACACTCCAAGTAATTATTTTCTAGTAGCCTGTTTGTTTCCTGACCATTCATTTGCTTTCACCACAATTAGTTCTGTACACAATATGGTGGTAACTAAACAGTCAACACTACGCAGCATTAGGACTAATTGGGCCATCAGGACACAGTTTCCAGCCTTTTCTCTGTAAATAGAGTTGGGAGTAAACAGACCGGGGCCAACAATGAGGGCTCCATGCTGGCATGGATTGTCTTAATTTAAAGGAGCTTCAAGCAGGATAATCAACCACACGGGGGAAAAGATCGAATGGGCTGGGTGATCACAAACTGGATAGTGCTGGACTCTGTCCCCCCAGGGGCTGCCACACAGGGAAGACTCCTGCAGCAGCAGCTTTGTGCTTGGGGTAGAGGTGTGAGGAACTCCTCAGTGGTCTGAACTTGGGGGTTCTTCCCTCACTTGGGTCAATGATTTCTGAGTTGTTCAAAGCCACACCAGGGATGGCCCCATCTCCCTAACAGGGCTGTGCCGTTGGTTGCCTCTGGGTTACTGTTTTGGAACCAAATTACTCAGAGACCACCCACTGCAGAGGTTGGCTTTCCCTGAATCTGACATCAGTGGAAAAAATTGTCCCTTACAATCCAGTGCATGATTTATTAAGAAGAAATAGCCACATGATCATACTCTCTCGAGCTCCTCATCGTGTAAAGTGAGTTGTAAACATTGTATCCGACAGCAGCCTGGCCCGGAGGGGTACACACAGCGCTCCCGGGGCCACGTCGCCTTCCACTAGGGGTTATGTGAGCAGACGGCTCTGTGGACACCACTCACAAACTGCCCATTGTCCACACCTGCTCAACTTTCCCCTTCTGCAGCTGAGACAAGGGTGCTGATGTCTGGTCCTGCCTCAGGAAGCCCGTGGATTCTCAGTAGATGTAAAACACAAACACATGTGTTAGAGCTCCAGAAAACTCGGAGCACGGAAGGAGTTCGGGCAACGGCAGAACTCCCAGGAAGTAGTAAGGAGAGCTGGTCACTGCAAATATTAAGGTACGTTAGTTCACATTGCAGAGCCAGCACGGAGCCTCTTTGACCTGGTCTAGTTGGTTTCAGGGCTCTCGGTGCTGCCCAAGCTGATTACCAGCTGCAACAACCTCATTCTGCAAATATCCCACCCACTTTTACAGGTCTTTACGGGAAGGAAATAGGCTAATGCACTGCTACCCGTGAGTGTCAGCTGCCCAGTCTCGCCCTAATGGCCTCAAATTGCAGTTTTACTATGAACTTAAACTCTCTTACAGACACGCACTCGCCTCCTACGGGTCCAGTGAAAATCAAGACAGAGGAAGACATTCGGTCCTGCCTTCCTCCGAATAGCCAGGCTGAAAAGAAAGTGCATCTGGGTGAATGTGACCTCAATTGAGCTCATCCTGCCTAAAGGTGAGTGAGAGGGACTATGGAGGCAAACCTCCTGACTTCAGAACTTATGGTAGCATTGGACACAGGTCTGCCTCCCTGTGACACCCCGGCCCTCCCACTCCCCTGCAGTCTCTATCTCGATGCCTCAGGAAATGCAAACCCGAGCTCTGGGTCTGCCCAAGCGTTGGGGGCCACATTTCAGTTGGCTGCAGCCTATTGAGCTGCGTCATATTCCTGCCTGAGCCCAGCCTCCCTGTCTGAACTCGGCCGCCATATTCCCGTGACAGGCTCCCAAGCCCCTGTGCTGCTTAGACTAGTGTGATTGTTAATCGAGGGCCTTGCCTTCGACAAACTGAAGTTCTGGCCCGGGACTCTTGGTAAGCTGACATTCACCAGACCCTGCGCACAGGCACCAGCTAGACACTACACCCAATTTTGCAACTGGGGAGACAGATCTGGACATGCTCAGTTACTTGCCCAAGGTCACAAAACTGGAGAGTGACAGGGACAAGACAGTAACTGAGGCGGTCTGACTCTGGAAGTCATACTAGTAATGCCTCTCCTGTCTAGAGCCTCCAGCTAACTGGGTTCTGGTCCTGGCCTCAGCCAGGCTGACCTACCCCATTAGCACCCGAAACCCACCACAACAAAGCCCTGGAGGTACTGGCCAGACAAGACAAAGGGGACACTTGTCACCAAATCCATCTGCCGTGGAGTTATTGTTTTACTTGCTCTCACACTGGCTTGTATGCTCCTTGGGGACAAGAACTGCATGTGCTTTCCTCATTATTTTATCGCCAGCACCAGTGCCTGACACAAAGACGGTAGTCAGTTACAGGTTTGTGGAATAAACGAATAAATTACCAAAGAGATGAAAATTGCCGATTGGGCACACCCAACGGAGTCATGGGCATTTCTCCTGATAGTTTCAAATACTGCTCCAGGAGAGGTCAGTAAATGGTCTCCCTCTCCATGCTCATGTGGCCAGTGGACTTTTAGACCACGTGGCACTGACCATCAGTGGTCCTTGCTTTCTCATAACCGTGAAGAAGGGGGCACACCCAGTTCCAGCCAGAGCCCCCGAGCAGGGTCCAGCTAGCGTGAGGAGCCATTCACATTAGTTCTTCTAACTCTTAACAAGAATTTTCTAAACACTTTTTTTTAATTGTCCAACTCTCAATAACCAGTTTCATGGAATGGACTCAGGTAGCATTTCTTTTCTCAGCTAAGAGTACAAAATGAGACGCAGTTCTGCCTCCTGCCGTCCCGGGACCCGTGCGTTAGGAGGGCGTCTCCAGCAGACACATGGATTTGTGTCTTCACGTGGCAGCGCTGGTTTCCTCACTTTGCTGAGTCTGCTCCACTTGTCTAAATTTAGCAGCCTGCTTTCTCCAAAGCCTAGAATCCAGCCAGGCCGGGGACGATGGTGCCAGTGTGTTCAGGTCCCCGCAGTGTACACGCCAGGCACCGGCAAGAGAAGAGCCAGCAGACAGGTCTCCAACCGGCTCTGGTCCTGCAGACCGGGCGTTTCTCGTCTCGGGCTGGGAGCGTTGTCTGGGCTCCATTCTGTGGCATCTGCCTGGCTCCGGACAAGTCCCAACTCTTCCAGGCCTGGGATTTCTCATTCGGGTGATGAACATTTGGTGATCCCAAATTCCATTCTGTCTCTTTAAAAAAATCTGTGATTTTGGGACCATACAGATTCTGTGGTTGTGCTGGATTTTTGTGCTGGATTCAGCATCTATTTATCAGAATGTCACATCTGATTCACTTGGTTTTCTGGTCAGTGTGGGCCGAGGGGAAAAGGTTCTACCGCATGGATGTGAAAGAATCCCTGGAGTGTGAGGGGTGACCGCCTCTCAAGGGAAGTCACTCAGAGATGAGTCACACCTTCCCCAGAGTCACATCCCGAATAGCACACAGACAGACGTCTGAGGCGCGTGCTGGGGACTGAGAGTGTCTGGCGCGTGTGCCAGACACCTGCAAGCAGGGAGTTTGAACCAGGTGCAAACACGCGATCTTGCCCTTCATCCCTTCCCACCAAAGCAATGGCAGCAGCCGGGGCTCTTCTCCCTCCTGTGTCTGGAAACATTGCGCCGCAGCTAAGGCATTTCCATTTAACTGGGGTTTCCCACTAGTTTGGGTCCAGCTAATAGAAGATTTGTTAAATCATGATTTTATTGTCAAAACAATGGCTGTAATGGATTTGAACTTTGGTAATTTGTACAGTTGACTGATCCAGAGTAGCGTAATCGAGTTGTAGCGGGACTCCCCATAGCCGTGTGCAGGCGGGTGCTGAATGCATCCTGAGCGGCGAGGCCGGGGGAGGACCTGGGAATGCGTTTTCCAATTGGAGCCGGGTTCCCACTTAGGCCTTTGTCTGCCTGACTGTGAAACAGGAAGATAAAGCTGACCCAGAGGGTGAGTTACAAGAAGGGAAGATTTCTTTTAGCTTCCTGCCATTGCTGGTCTTTTTCAATATCTGTAACCAAATACTAGCAAATTATTTCTTAAAGAAACAATGACCTTGGGATGTTACATTTCCCGGAAGACATTTTCTTTTAAACAGTGTCATCAGTTTTGCCTGGACCATATTTTGTCCCTTTCTGGCCACCCAGATAAAAGCACCTGCCTGCCCTGGGATGAGAAAGCGGGAGAGAGCCCACAGCAGAGGGAGGTCCCTGTCCGCCCTCCAGGAGGGAGAGATGGTCTCATTTCAGGACAATAGGAGACACAAAGAGCTTCAGCACACTGTGGAGGTGGGGAAGGATGTTAGGGTTCTTGGACTGTGGGGAGATGAATAATACATTGGAAAGCAAACATAAGCATTATTTCTCTTCTAATCAGGATCATGAAGCATTTTACAAATTAACCACTTTCCTCCAACACTTACCATATTGAGTGGCTCTAGGTAGAGCCATCAGGGCAGACTCTGCCACCTGCATTTAGAAAATTGCCTATACATTTATTAAAGTGAAATTCACCCATTAATTAATGCTGTTCTCCCTGAAGACTCTCATTAGCACATTGAGCTAATTACTGAAAACACAGGCCCAAGGGTTGGTTTTTTTTTTTTTTTTTCCTCTCTCTGTTACGGTAAAATTCGCTCCAGCCTTGTCTTTGTAGGATTTAAAAGGAAAAATGGCAGTGTCAGAATAACCTTTGGATGCCAGAATTCAATAAAGTTTCAGACCACTTTTCATGCTGGTCATCTTTTCCTTCTCTGCGGGAGGCAATATGCAGCTGCTATTTCAGCAAGAAATATTTCCAGTATAAGAGAAGACTAAGCATCTAGCCAGCACTGGAGTCTTCTGATAGCTCGGCTGCTGGGCTCAGATAAGTTAGGAAATGAACCTGGGATGAATGAGACAGAAGGCTGGTGTCCATGCAGTGTGTCCTTGAATATATTTTTTTCTCTTCTTATCCTCCTCTCCATCTGTGTGGCTCCTACGTGGCCTTCACCTAGAGAAAACAAGGGGACCCAACTGATGAATTCTAAGGCTTTGCTTTGAAAGCATCTTAAACTGTCCTGGGAGCGAGGCCCAATGTCGAGGGAGCAGTCATGGCCAGGAAACAGGGCGCGGCCTTGCGGGTGCTGCTAACCTCAGTGGGCCCCTGGTGTTTCAAAGAAGCCTCTTACCCCACTCTCTTCCACATTAAAGAATAGTTTAAAACAAGTTCTCAGTCGCAATTACAAATAGTTTAAAATACATGTTCTATCCAGTGAAAGAAGCAGAACAGAAAATTGAATTAATCCCATCACTGCTATTATAAAAATTATATCTGCATTTAGCCAAGGACAGGAGGGAAAACAGGAAAAATAAAAGTAGTTGATTGATTCAAGTAGGGGGATGATTTTTATCTTCTGTCCTTTCACAAGGGAAACTTTGAAGTTTCCATTCCCGAGAGCATCGTGTCCCTGGCATGTCGTTCCCTGCTCCGCGGCCCCCGGCACCGATCGGTGCGGAGAGGCTGAGTGTGGTCAGCTGAACAATGACCCCTCAAGTTGTCCACTGCCTAATTCTGGGACTTGGAGTGTTACCTTGTATAGCAAAAAGGACTTTGCAGATGTGACTAAGTGAGGATCTTGAGACGGGGAGATTCTCCTGAATTATCCGAGGAAGCAGAGGGAGCTTAGGCAACAGAGGTGGGAGGGAGCGCGGGAAGCAAGAGGTCGGAGGGGTGTGAGGATGGGGCCAGGACGTCTGCGCCCTAAAGAACAATCGCACCATGCTGTGTCGCAGTCTCAGTCACAAGGAGTAAACCCAGAGCAGAAACTGAGTGTGGGCTTGAGCACACAAGCTCTGAGGGGACCCAGAGAGCCCAGGGCAAACAGGAGCTGGGCCTAAGCAGAGAGAAGGCTTGAAGGTTTGGAATCATTAAAACAAATCTTCACACTGATCCAAAAATACAGAGCTTTGTGGTTTTGGCCAGTGCTGGGGTGTCTTGTCACCCTGTCACAACTACTCACAGGATGCAAAAAGAAATCCTTATTTTTGGTGGAAAAACTACAATTTGAAGTGTCAACTCCCACTTCCTGGGAAGTACCAGAATAAAAGTGTCACACTATGTTAAAAAACATTTTAAGAATGCTCTATTTATGAAGAGTTTTGCAGTCAAAGTTTAGAATATGAATTTCATTAAAACCAGATTTTCTATTGTGAGTTTTCATTCTACAATGACATTGAAGATGCGGCCCCCAAGTCTGTGCACATGTTGGGGGTACTTATTCTGCCCTACAGCCTTCTTCCTGGCCTGTATTGCTCCAGGACAGAGCTTTCCAACCAGTGTCTGCAAATGGGGCACAGGAGAGACTGAGAAATTTCTCCCTTCCACCCGTGAGGCAGCAGGCAGGACTTGGGCCAGCCATTGCCCCTGGGCCAGTTGGTCTGGCTGTGAGTAGCATCACCCATGTACCCTATATATGCTTCACAAATATTATCATTTTCTATGTGTAACATGGCATGGAAATGTTTGGAGGGTCCTGCTATAAGGGTTGGAAATGCTATAATAATAGATGCCCAGCTTCTGACTACCTTTGCAGCTGGGGTAGTCCTATGACACAGCCCTGGCCAATGAGCCTTAAGTTGAAGACGCTGACTCTGGCCCTTTCCTCCTCCTCTTGGAGCATGGATATAGAACGTGGATCGGCAAACTGTGGCCTGTGAGCCAAGTTGCACCTGCTGCCCCTGTTTTTGAAATGAAGTTTTTCTGGAACACAGCTGTGCCCATTTGTATACACATGTCTGTGGCTGGTTCTGTGCTGTGGTGGCAGAATTGAGTGGCTGTGTTAGAGTAGGAGACAGGGCTAAGACCAGATGCAGGGGCTTTCAGACTGGGTGCAGGTGTTACAGTAAACAACGCTCAGGCAGAAGCTGACTGGAAGGGCTGATAACCGCAGGCAAGAACCAGCCTCAACCGGCTTGTCATCTATCTCTGCCACCTTACGTGAACATTGGCTAATTACAATATCATTTACATTTCGGTTTTAAAATTTCTCCACCCTTGAAGTCACCACAATAGTTCAAGACAACCATATAAATTGTGAAAATGGGAGGGAACCTGATTCTAGGAATTACTACCCAAATTCTAGTAAAAGCCAACGCTTAGCCTTGAATATTCCTCCCTGCAATTAGTGAGACTTCAAAACATCAAGAAACACTTCCTCCCAGTGCAGCTGCTCCTTTAGCCTGCCTGTGCTCTCCCTTAAGAGTGTACTTTTGCTTTCAATTAAAAAAAAAAAAAGGATTCTTGCTTGGCTTACATGGTGCATCTTGAAATTCTTTTCTCCCAACAATCACCAAGAACCTGGAAAAACCTCCACTTGAAGGCTGCTAACAGCTGTAACAAGACCTGCGGCCCGCATGCCACTCTCTGGAACCTTCAGGTGGTTTGCTGACCCCTGGGGCAGAAGATGCAGAAGGAGACTCTCAGCCACGAGGACAAAAGCTGCATACCAAGGACAGCAGAGCAGGGTGAGAAAGGAGCCTGAGTCTTTCATAAAACCATTGTGCCCACCTGGCCTGCCCAAGTCGAGGCTTCCTGGAGCATGATGAAACTTTTTTCATGGTGAAGTCACTATAGTTAAGTTTTCTGCAGTTCTATCACCTACAGAAAGTTACTGTATTGATTGGGGTTGTTAGTTGCAAATAACAGTAGTGTTTAAACAGAAAAGGCATTTATTAAGGGATGTTAGGTAACCCAAGAGTCTCTGGCAGAGTTAGAAACCCAAGCTCTGGGGCTACACAAGTAGGAATGATGCCCAACGACATCATGGGGGCTATTTCAGCAAAAACGCCACTGCCACTTGTTCAATGATGATTTTCAGGACCAGATACCAACCCTCCACCACTACCATCTCCCAAAGAAATAGGTGCCTCTGCCAGCATGTGGCACAGACTGTGTGGCTTAAACAACAGAAATTTATTTCTCACAGTTCTGGAAGTTGGATGTCTAAGATCCAGGTGCTGGCGGATTTGGTAGGTATCTCAGTCCCTTTGTGTTGCTATAACAAAATACCACAGACTGGGTAATTTTAAACAATAGAAATTTATTTCTCACAGTTCTGGAGGCTGAGAAGTTCAAGATCAAGGCACCAAAAGGGCTGGTGTTTGGTGAGGGTCTGGTCTGTCTGCTTCCGAGATGGTGACTTGTTGCTGCATCCTCCAGAAATAATGCAAATATTTTGGCTTATGTTATTAATTTTTATATTATGCCTCTTCTAGTTTAAGAAAATTTAAAAGTGTACTAAACTTAACAACCGTGTTATCAATAATTAAACTTAACTACAGGTTTTATTGTTTATCACTGTTTCTTGTCTTTATCATTTCTGAATTATTTACTCCCTCTACCATCTGCCTAGCACCCAATTATTTACTTATTTATGAATTTTTAACTACTTCCTTGAGTTTTGAGTGTTATGTTTTCAGCAGAGAAGAGATATGGGTAGGATATTCACCATGCCTTCCTCCCACACGTTGGCTAGGTGGGATAGATATGGAATACTCCCCACAATTCTTTCCTCCTGGGGCCCTTGGGAACATTGCTTCACAATCTTGTAGCATTTAATGTGGAGGTAAAAAGTGTGATTCTCTTTTCTATGAAGATAATTGTTTTGGGGTTTTTTTTTCTGTCTTAAAGCTTATAAATTTTTCTCTTTGACCTTGGAATTGAGAAATTTCATCAGACCGTGTCTAGGTAGTTTTAAAAAAATTCCTACTTGGCATTCAATGGCCCCTTTCTTTCCACTCAGAAAATAATTTATTATATATTTTCATTGTCTTTTTTTCCTCCTGTTCATTCTCTTCTCCCCTTGTAAAATTCCTGTTATACAAGTATTGGTTCCTCTGGGTTCATGTTTTACCACTTTTCATGATTTCCGTTGCTCTTTCCTCGAATTCACTGATTCTGTTTCAGCTGAATTATACACGAGAGTGGTCACTAGGCATTTTATTGTTGTTGCTTTTAAGAGGGGAGTTCATTCATGTTGGTCTTTGCATCCGTTTTAAAATTAATGTATAATAATCATACAGTAAAATGCACACATTTTAAGTGTGCAGTTTAATTGTAATGAATGTATACATGTAACCCGCATAGCCACCCCATCAAGATATAAAACATTTCCATCCCCCAGAAAGTTGCTCTCACCTCTCTCTGGTCAATTCATGACCTTTCCCCAGAAATCACTAACGATTCCTATCAGCACAGATTAATTTTGCCTGTTTTAGAGTTTGATGTGAATGAAACCATATAGCACGTACTGTTTTGCATCCAGCATCTTTAGCTCAGCATAATGCGTTTGAGATTCATCCATGCTGTAGCATGTATCAGTTATTTTTTTCTTTTTATTGCTCAGTAGTATTTCATTGTATGCGCATACCACCATTTGCTTCCATCTGAATTTTTTGAATTTCTAAAACATATTTCTTTCTTATCTAATTGCCCTTTTCAAAAAGTCTGCTTTTGCCTTATTGAAGGAATATCTGCTTGAATATTTCTGAGAATGCTAATTATACTTTTTATTTCTTGTTGCCTGAATTGACTCTTTTATACTTGGGGGCAGGCATTTATTTTGATTGCTTGGAATTCTTTCCCTCCTTCAATGTGCTGATTCTCCACATATATCCAATGATATTTTTGTTGTCGTTATTGTTTGTTTACATATCACATATCATGATATACAAATATCAGTAGTTCTCTCAGCAATTGTATCTGATTCCCCCAATGGGCGCCCTCCCCCCACAACTGCGTCATGTGTGGCTGCAGATGGTAGACAGCAGGTTTTGCCCTGATATTTATTTTTAATACCCTTGGAAAGTTCCTCTTTTTAAGCCTGAAACCCCTCCACCCATTATCAAATTATTAATTTTCCCTCTACTTTTTTTAGCGTTTTATTTTTTATTTCAGCATATTATGGGTGTACAAATGTTTAGGTAATGTATATTCCCTTTGCCCCACCTGAGTCTGAGCTTCAAGCGTGTCCATCCCTCAGACGGTGCACACCACACCCTCTAGGTGTGAATATACCCATCCCCTCCTCCCTCTACCATCTGCCTGGCACCCAATGAATGTTACTACTCTATGTGCACTTAAGTGTTGATCAGTTAATACCAATTTGACGGTGAGTACACGTGGTGCTTGTTTTTCCATTCTTGGGATACTTCACTTAGTAGAATGGGCTCCAGCTCTATCCCCTCTATTTTGAAGAAAAGATAAAGCTGACAAATAATGATTAACAATGTATTATACCAAGGCTGATGTGTGCCTCTTTCAGACAGATAGATTGTACACATGATGATTGCCAAGTTCCTGCTAAAAACTGTTGTCTAACGCTGCTGGAGGGTGGGGTGGGCTGCGGGAGCTCCCGAGAGAAAAGCTCAGGTGACAACACGCTGCCAGGTGCTTCCAAAGGACAGAGGAAAGATTTTGTGCTCTTGGTCAACATGGTTGAGATGCAGGGAATTTTGAGAGGGATGAATTGGACTTTCTGTCCAAAGGGTCTGGGGTGCTTCAGCAGTTAATTTTAAAAGAATATAGAAGAGATGTGACATATGTGTATACTGTGTTTGTAGTTTGTAGAGTAAATCTTACAATGTACAATTAAATTTTTAAACAACCATTAAGTGGACTACTATAAACCTACTAATATAAAGTTTTAGAAGAATATTTAAAGACTTAAACTATTTATTATATAAATTTTAAAAAGCAGAATTTAAAACTGTACATATGTATGATCCATTTTTATTATATTTATCTATCAAAAATAGGACTGTATGAGGAAGTGGAAATAAATGCAAACAAGAGGCTAATTAGAGCTTACCCCTCAGTCGTAGCGTTTGGGTGGGTTCACGTTCTTCTACTCAGCATGCTCCAGGTGGTGACATTGGCCTTGTTTTCATCCATGACTATGACTTCATTGCCGAGGCAGCCCCCCAAATACCCAACAGTAGCTGCAAGGTTGGGGGTAGGGGTGGAGGTGGGAGGAAACGTCCTTCGCTCTTTCCTTCCTGTAATTCCTGCCTTGGCTTATAAAGTAGGATCTTCTACCTGCGTTTGTACCACTCAGGGAAATATTATAAAGAGAGCTGAAATGTGCTTCACCCCTTTTTTACTCCCTATCCTAATCCATTTTCTGTTGCTTATAAAGGAATTTATTTCTTACAGTTATGGAGGATGAGGAGTCCAAGGTCAAGGGGCTGCATCTGGTGAGAGTCTTCTTGCTGGTGGGGACCCTCTGCAGAGTCCTGAGGTGGCACAGGGCATCACGTGGAAGGGGCTGAGTATGCTACCTCAGGTCTCTCTTCTTCTTGTAAAACCACCAGTCCCACTGCCCTGATAACCCATTCATCCAAGAATGAACTAACCATTCATGAGAGCAGAGCCCTCATGACCCAATCACCTCTTAAAGGCCCCACCTCTCCATACTTGCACATTGGGAATAAATTTCAACATGAGTTTTGGAGGAGACAGACATTCAAACCATCACACTGCCCCACAAGGGGGAAATAATCTCAGTGGTGAGACTCCCCCATCACTGGCCCACAATAGCAGGGGATAAGGTCACTGTGCTGCAAAGGTAACACCAGGCCCCAGCCAGCCTCTCTCGCTCCTGGGATCTGTTTGTCCCTGGGGAAGCATCCTCCTGTCCTGGTTTCCTGCCTCATGAGTCACTCCCTGGGTTGGAGGACCTCCTTTCCTGGCTTCTTAGCCTGCTGCTAAGCGGGACATTCACTCTGAGACCCTGGGAGAGGGAGGAAGACGCCTCCACCATGTCCAGGGGCAGACAAGTGATCAAAGCATCTCCATTATTACGAAGCTGATCCCCTGATCCTGTCTGGCCCCAGGAGCTGTTCTCAGTTGGAGGAAACTTGGAAGCCACAGGAGTGACTGGTGTTCTGAAACCACAGTGCCCTCATTTATAAAAACATCTAGGAGGTCCTTTTAAGCTAATGTAACATTTTCGTTTTTACAATTTGGCTGGTGGTAGGCTAGAAAAAATTGCGGGGCATGATTCAAACCCATCCTGCTAACAGGCAGGGGTATGGGGAAGGTGGGGAAGAGGATGAGCTGGCAGTTCACTGTCCCTTTGGCCTGAGGATAGACAGTGTCCAGTCTGCAGCCCTTCTGCCCTCAGACCCCGCCCCACCCCACCCCTGCTCTGCTGGGTGTCACAGTGGGCCTCAGGGGCAGCTGCTGCCAGTGGGTTTGGCCTAAGAAGTGCTGGTAGAAGACTAGAGGGAGACAGGATGTTCCCTCCCTCGCTTTACAGCTCCTGCCGGTCTTGGGTCCACCAGGAAGGCCCTCCAGTGCTCCTGCTTCTCCTGGGCCACACACTGCACACCCCCTTTGTCCCTGTAGCCTAGAGGTGAGGGGGTTCCCCACTAGTGCTCATCTCTCAGTCCCCTGTTGGCCTCTCAGCTCTTCTTGCACCTGTGAAACCAGCTCCCATATTTATTTTTTTCTGTTTTAAATACTTGGGGACATTATTGCTTTCCTGGTTGAACCTTGACTGATAGTATCTGCCATGATCTGAATGTGTCCCCCCAAATGTATGTGTTGGAAACTTACTCCCCAGTGCAACAGTGTTGGGAGGCATTGGGGTCATGAGGGCTCTGCCCTCCTGATGGATTAGTGCCGCGAGGAAAGGGCTTGGTGGAGGGAGTGTGGTCCTTTTGCCTCTGTCTCCCGCCATGCGAGGATTCGGCAGGAAGGCCCCTACCAGATGCCAGTGCCTTGATCTTGAACTTCCCAGCCTCCAGAACTGTGAGAAATAAGTTTGTGTTCTTTATAAATTACCCAGTCTTCGGTATTCTGTTATAGCAATGTAACACAGACCAAGACAATACCAATGTGACTGTCACCTTAAAGCCTGAGCGTGGAAGTGTTCCCACTGCTGGGTTGAGGGATGTCCAGGGTTCTTAGTGTCAGACCTAGGAAGTGATGTAGGAGGAGGCGGTGTGTGTGTGTGTCTGAGAGAGAGAGAGAGAGAAGGAGGGAGGGAGGGAGAGAGACCCAGGAAACACCAGTAAGAAAGTCATAGTGCTGGTGGGATCGTCCTATGTGACCAAGGCCCTCCCTTTTTCCCTGCCACTGCTCTGTCTCTCCCCCAACCTCGGATATTAATGTCATGTTCTATTTCTCCCACGCCTTGCTTGAAGCTAGCTGTTAATTAATTCCTCTGAAAATGTTGTCTGATGGCTATTTAAGGATTAATCAGTGTCAAGGGTATTTTTATAGAGGAAATAAAATGTTTATTTCTTTTCTGGTTACAAAAGTAATATAGGCTCCTATAAGTATTTTGAAAAAAAAAATATAAAAAAGAAACTAAAACCAATGATGATTCCAACCACCTCGAGATACCCTCTGTTAACATCATGGTGTATCCCTGTGAAGTCCTTTTTTTAATGCATGTGTGCACAAGCTTGTGTGTGCGATGGGGTGGGGATACACTCGCAGCTGAGATTATATCTTGCATATGGTTCTGCAAGGGATGATATCCCTTGCTTTTATCACTTAAGAATCAAAGGCTCTTTGAAGACAGAAAGTCCCTACTGTCCACCCCAAAACATGAAATTAATTCAGTTTAACAAGCCTTGACCGAATGCTCTCCAGTGTCCCCTTACTAAGTGCTGGGATACACTGGTGCAAAGAAAGCGTGGATTTGAAGACAAGCTACCAAGCGCCACATACAGGTCCTCTGTGTGCAAATCCAATGACAAACTATAAAAACGTGGCATTTGTGGGAAGTGGTCAGCAGCAGAACAGGACTGTAGGGTTCCCTTGCAGAGCAATAAAACGTGCTCTCCCAGGAGACAGGCAGGTGGTGGAAGCCTCCCCTGCAGCCCTCTCCTACACAGGACGAATTCTCCGTGTAGGGGAGATGTGTCCTTTTGCAATGAGCACACCCAATGCACTGGTCATTCTTAGGTTCTACCTGGTACTTGGCTCACCTCACAGATGACAAGCAGAGCATTGTGTAGAGTGTGCACACGGGTGGAATTCAGGACTCCCTTGACCTTCTGGGGCTTCTGAATCCGGGAGTAGTTCATCTGGGTTTTGTTTTGTTTTGTTTTGTTTTTTGAGACAGAATCTCACTCTGTTGCCCGGGCTAGAGTGCTGTGGCATCATCCTAGCTCACAGCAACCTCAAACTCCTGGGCTCAAGCGATCCTCCTGCCTCAGCCTCGGGAGTAGCTGGGACTACAGACATGTGCCACCATGCCCGGCTAATTTTTTCTATATAGTTTTAGTTGTCCAATTAATTTCTTTCTTATTTTAGTAGAGACGAAGTCTCGCTCTTGCTCAGGCTGGTTTCGAACTCCTGAGCTCAAACAATCCGCCCGCCTCGGCCTCTCAGAGAGCTAGGATTATAGGCATGAGCCACCGTGCCCGACCGGTTTTATTTTGTTCTTTATTGCAAAAATCAAGCATTTTGGATGTGGATGGGGCGTACAGAAACATGCAGCAGGCAGAGGAGACGTGGATAAAGAAAGACTCCACCTCCTTAGCAAACATGCAGGTTTCTCTTTTCCCCCATGGAGTTTTCCTTGCCTGCGAAATGCTGCAGAGGAGAAAGGCTGGGGCAACGGCCCAGGAGACACGTCATGTGAAATGAAAAGCAGGATAAATGCGCAAAGCAATTTGCATAGAAGGAACCTGACCCAGCTGATATCAGATGAGAGAGTCCCGGGGGAGGCGCCCCACATAATGGGTCTGCCTTTGTCACCCTGGATCTGAAAGAAGAGTCTGAGCCTAGAAAAACGAGTTTGCAGTTTCTCTCTCAGCCAGCCAAGGCTCGCAAGCCTGCGTACTGGCGTTTCCAATCCGAACGATCGTTCCGCAGTTGCATGTGTATTTGTACTCGGGTTTGCTCTGGTGGTGCTCTGTGACAGCCGGGGCTCCGCACCGCGGGGCCCAGGGATAGAGTCAGCTGCTGGAGTGTGCGGGCGCACGGCTCTGAGCTCAGCCTGCTCAGGACAGAGGAGAGGGGAAAAGGGAGTCCCAAATCACCGGTGATTTTACCCACGCCTCCTGGGGGGAGTAGTTCAACCAGCAAGTTGCCAAATTCTAGGAAGAAACCATCCCCTCTCCGCCCCTGCTTCTCCTCCCCAGCTAACATCGGGGTCTGTGGCTGAGGGTGCGGTCGGCGTGGTGGTGTGACGGTAGACAGGTAGGGTGTTCAGGTCTTGCAAAGAGCATCTCTGGACCTTATCAGGTAGCCAGGGCCCTGGAACCTTTCCACTAGCCTTCTCTCCCTGGGAAATGCCACCTTACCTGTGAGCCAGTGCAGCTGGGGGCACTTACGGGAACAAATGTGTTCTGACCCATAGCTCGCTTCCGACTGGATTTGGGTAAGAGAAAAAGAAGGGCTGCGATGTTGCTGAGTGCTCACTATGTGCTAGGCACCGTGCTTGTCTTTATTCTCTAAAGTCTCCAACGAACCTGCAAGATTGAAACAACTAGCCCTTGGTGGAGACGGGGACACCAAAGCTCAGAAAAGCTAGGAGCCTCGCTCAGGGTCTTCCACGCTGATGTCCAGATCGAGCCGGTCCGGTTCCAGCCCCACGCTCCTTCCAGCACTCGTTCTTCCATCCCGTGAATGCTTGCGGAGCGCCGGCTGTCTGTCAGGCACTCGGTTCAGTGCCGGGACTACAGGGGGGAGCTAAACACTGGGCTTGGAGCCTGCTGGCGGAAGCAGGGGTCACACAGGGAACCAGATGAACCAGATGTGCGATGACAGCTCTGCGCTGTCTGTGAGGAAGCAGGACTTGGATGGACCCCGGGTGCGCATTGGACCTGCAGGTGAGTTAACCAGGGAAAGAGCGGTGGGCACAGCTTCCCAAGCCAAGGCCTTGGAGGGATGAGAGGACACCAGGGGACCTGGGAGGTAACGGCCTGGGGACAGAGGGAGGGCAATGGTCCTATAAAGGGGGAGCAACCTTGCCAGCTTGTTACATAATCTAAGACATATAATCAGATGAGCATTTTTTAAAAGAAACATTCTAAAATGACCCCAAGTGTCCACCAGTGGCTGAATGGGTAAACACAATGTAGAATATTACTTAGGCTTCACAAGGAAGGAAGTTCCGACACACGCTACAACATGGATGAACCTCGAGGACATTATGCTAAGTGAAATAAGCCAGCCGCAGACAATAATCCTGCACGAGTCCACTCATGTGAGGTCCCTAGAGCAGTCAGATTCCTAGAGATGGAAAGTGGAATGGTGCTTGCCAGGGGCTGGGGAGGGAGGAAGGGGAGTTGTTGTTTAATGGGACAGAGTTTCCATTTGAGACGACGAAAGGAGCTCTGGAGCTGGATGGCGGTGATGTCACACAAAATTATGAACGTACTTAATGCTGGTGAACTGAACACTTAAAAATGGTTAAAATAGTAAATTTAATGTTATGTGTATTTTCCCATAATTAAAGGAGAAAGTGAATTCTAGCTGCCAAGTGGAGAGCAGATTAGAATGCCGGCTATATAGGGAAGAATAGAAGCACATGTGACACTTTCAGTCATCCAGGTGCAAGGTGGTACTTCACCAATCTCCTTAGATGGAAATATCTCCACCTGGAAATAACCAGGCCGACGTTCTCTGCTTTCCAGAGCATCTGACTGGTGCTTGTTCCAGTGAAGGCTGCATCTGTCAGCAACAAGCTCCTGCCCACACCCATCAGGGGTTGCCTGCGGCCGGCAGCACCATCAGTAAGTGGGATTGGAGCTCCCGGCAGCGTGCGGAGTCTGTCCTTACTTGTCAGCCAGGCTGGGTCTGGCTGTGTCTGTCATCGCAGGCCTTTGATGATGCGTGCAAAAGGTTGTGGCTGGGATCCCCGGTGAGTCACCCTGGACAAGTCCTTTCTGCAGTTTTCAGGCTTTGGTTATTTAAATATAAAAATGGCTAAGTAACGTTAGCTGTGGGCAGGTGCCCAGCACACAGTGGGCGTGTGGGAGAGCTGGCTTCTTGAGCCTCACCAGACCTCCTTGGGTCCGTGTTCCAGGAGGGAGAGGCCCTCCCCAGGCAACACTGCCTTTCCTCTGTGTCCCCGACCTGCCAGCCCAAGACCTGCGACGTGTCTGGCAGCTGAGCTCTCCTTGGACACTCTCACTGGGGCGTGTCCCAGGCTGGCCTCGTGCAGCCAGGTAGCAGCTACGGGGAAGTAAATGCCGTGCAGATTTTAAATACATATCTAAGGCGTGTTCTCACAGCAGTGCGATGTTCTGACTCATGAGCAAGTGTGCCTCGGGGGCTTGGTAATTCCTTTCAACTCTGCCGCCCTTCCCCGTTCAAACAAAGCCATGAGCCTCCCTTTGTTTGTGGCGGGATGAGGCAGTGGAAAGCAGAGGCCTCGGGAGTCCGTGCCTGCCTTTCCGTTTCAGAAGCCAGAGCATGTGTGTACCGAATGCCGAGGTTGTGACGAATCAGGCCTTGGACCCCAGATTTGGAAGAAAAGTGAGCAAAGCCAGTTTTCCACGTTCTAAAGGAGACGATGATTTATTTAGCTGAGGAAAGACGAGAGTCTGAGAGTTTGAGTCCCTCACCAACAGGCTCTGTGACAATGGGCAAGTTCTGTCACCTGCTCGGGCCTCAGTTTCCTTGTCTGTACAAAGATCCAGGGGGTCACACACCACCTCCCTGATCCAGGGGTCACACTCTGTCTACTCAGGCCAGCTGGTTGTTCATGGACCCTGACATGGGAAAACCCTCAATTGAATCATTCCTTCCGGCTCTATATCCTGAGCCTGTCTCCAAAAGGACTGCGCTTCCTGCATATTCTGGGCCCCGTTCTCGCCCCCACGCAGATGTGCTGCCTTTGCCAGAAGGGCAGCATGGGACAATAGGAAGGACGCGGCCTGGGGGTCAGGCAGAGAAGGGTTTAGAAATCTGAGCCAATTACTTGTCAGCTTTGTGACATCAGGTGAGCTATGTAACCACTCTGAGCCCTGATTCCTCATCTGGAAAATGGGGATAAAATAATACCTTTCAGGGCCATGATAAGGATGAGAAATAAAATGGAAACCTCCCAGAACAGTGCCAGACACACATAAATGGTAGCATTACAGCATATTGGTTAAAAGCACAGACTCTTGGGTCAGACAGATGTGAATTCAAACCTACTTCCATCACTTCCAGCTGTGAGATGATTGGCAAGCATCAAGTAAGAATTCCTACTAGCTATTATTGGGGGAGGGCTCTAACTGTGTGTACAGGTAAGAGGGGCTTCTCGTTTTCAAGTGGGTTTTGAGAATAGCAGCCATGAGTCACACGGTTGCATTATAGTGTTTGGAGTTGCAAAAATGGGGCACAAGAAAATTTAATCTAAAGGAGCAGAATGTCACCAGCAGCAGCAGTTTTACAGTCGAGCCTTTTCCAGATAGGATCAATAGTTCCTTCCAGCCCAATAATCTTAGTATCTTCTTTTGGGACAGGATTGTTTCAGCTCTTGGGTTCTTTTTTTTTTTTTGGAGACAGAGTCTCACTTTGTTGCCCTGGCTAGAGTGAGTGCCAAGGCGTCAGCCTAGCTCACAGCAACCTCAAACTCCTGGGCTCAAGCGATCCTACTGCCTCAGCCTCCCGAGTAGCTGGGACTACAGGTATGCGCCACCATGCCCGGCTAATTTTTTTTATATATTTTTATTTGTCCGATTAATTTCTTTCTATTTTTAGTAGAAATGGGGTCTCGCTCTTGCTCAGGCTGGTTTCGAACTCCTGAGCTCAAACAATCCGCCCACCTTGGCCTCCCAGAGAGCTAGGATTACAGGTGTGAGCCACCGCGCCTGGCCTAGCTCTTGGGTTCTGTCCCCACAAAGCCACTTGAGGAGGAGTATATTATTCCCAATAAAAAAGCCAATATTAAAATCCAGGACCTACCCCACCCACAGTGTGGCAATCCACAGGGGCTGGGGTTGCTGTAGGGACACCCGGTGGTTACTGCCATCTTGTCATAGGGGCCTAGGTGGAGGATGCTCCAGGTGGACGGTGCAGAGGGTGCTGCTCCAGCCTGTGCCCACAGGCCTCCGCTTTGCTCTCAACCAGCAACAGGGCCTGGGCCTGGACCGGCCTCCCAGGTGGCAGGTTACTTTTTCGTGTAGATTCTGCAGACTCTGCAGGTCAGGGGTAGAGCCTGAGTGCCTGCCTGCGGACCCAGAGACCTCACGGGCAGATTACTCTTCCTCGAGACTGTCCTGGGTGAGTCCCAGGCCATCCAGGCAGAGGGAGGCCCTGGAGTCACCTCGGCCGCACGGCAGAGCCCACGGGGCCTGTGCATTAGCACCAGCACCATGTACATTCTGCATCGAAAAAAGAAAGGAAAAGAAAAAAGAATACTTACAAACGCATTTAAAGAAATGGATGTGTTTGTAAGAATAAAATAAAACTATTTTGAAGGAAGTTCTACCTCCAAAACATCTTTAGAGGTGACCCATTCAAAAATTTTAAAAAACATAAACAAAAGCAAAACAGAATCACATCCAGAATCTTGTTTGTTACTCCTCTGGAGAGAAACAACTGGAAGAAGAGAATCCCGGCCCCCTTTTCAAGTTGTCCTGTGGGGCCTCTGTCCCACTGGAGCGATGACTCTGTGTGCGTCTGGTACTCGGCCGAGTTCCCATCCGTGTGCTTCCGTGGAGGAGGACTGCCTGCCTCCTAAGCCCGGCGGCCACACCTCCTCGGAAACTTTCACTCTTTTGTTGATTAATTATTTCGAGAACATCATATGCAATTCATATATATATATATATATAAGCATGAATAACACACAAGGAAGATACCCCCAATTATTAAAATAGATTAAAGTAGTTAATTATAATTGAACTCCACCCTGGTTTCATTTTCAATTTACTTTATTTTATTAGAGCAGTTTTAAGTTCACAGCAAAATTGAGTGGAAAGGACAGAGAGTTTCCATATACCCGCCGCCCCCACGGACCCGCAGCCTTCCCCACCCCACATCTGCACAGAGTGCTGCGTTTGTTACAATCCACGAACCTGTCACATGGACACAGCGTGTTCCCCCAGACCACAGCTTGTGTTGGAGTTCACGCTTAGTGTTGCACATTCTGTAAGTCTGGACAAATGTATGTCCCCACCATTACAGTGTCCCACAGAACAGTTTTAGTGCTGAAAAATCCTCTGTGCCCTGCCTATTCATCCCTCCCTCCCCCCTCCAACTCGTGGTGACCACTGATCCTTTTCCTGTCTCCATAGTATTGCCTTTTCCAGAATGCCGTATAGTCGGAATCCATTCCCTGCTGTTTTGCTCACTGATTTTCCTTACTAATGTAAGTCAGGAACTAAAAGGAAATTGGCAGATC
Organism: Avahi laniger; assembly: GCA_963575035.1. Lineage (NCBI taxonomy): Eukaryota > Metazoa > Chordata > Mammalia > Primates > Indriidae > Avahi > Avahi laniger. The sequence continues at coordinate 44,114 of CAUYSK010031663.1, forward strand.
CAAGCTGATGTGACATTAAGACAGTTGCTCATTGTCCTCGTGCTTCAGTGTCCCTCATCCATAAAATGGGACAGGTGGATAGCTGCACCCCAGTGTGCCCCAGCATTCAGGTCGCACACAACAGTTCGACTCTGCAAGCCCCTGAAGGCAGGACCCGTGATATTCTCCTACACTGTACACCTGGCTGCCAAAACAGTGTCTGAAACATAGTGGGTGCTCAGGAATTGAGTGTTCAATACATTTTATCTACAGTTTTGGTTTAATGGTTGAATTTATCTAAACACTAAAGAAATTGATATTAAAACATGATAATACCTTCCAGAGCCAAACTGTAAACTTCATCATGACCCTTCTTATTCTCTTGATTTAGATTCAATACTAATTTCTCTTGTCTACCAAAAAGTGCAAAAATTATCGAAAAAGGTACAAGTGCGTCACAAGAATAATTCATGTGATTGGATGTCAGAAAGAGATATAAATTTTGTTTAGGGGCTACTGAACTGTTACCATTTTATAAATAAAAATCTGGATAAAACTCAGCTCATCCCTTGGACTGCAGACATAATTACATAAATAATTCCCAATGCATTAATGCTTCACAAAATAAAGATTCACTAAGGAAGTAATTTCTACAACCTTCATAATTTATTTTTATAAGTTTCTAATAGGCTTGGTGGGCAAAGTTCCTCCTTAGCCTTGCCCTGAAGTTCTCTATGTCCTCAACCATAAAATGGATTTGTCATAGGTGAGTCATACACTTCGGGTTTGAGCATTTATTTGTGTTGCCGTCAGAAACAGTCCTTACTTGGTCAGTGTTTCATCAACACAATGATCAACACAGAAGAAGACTTCTGTAATCCCATATGTGCGGGTTTTTCCCCAGACAGCAAGCAGTGGACACCAGCTGGGTGTCCTCTAATTCAATTCAATTCTGGTGATATCTACCTGGTCATAGCCTTAGATCCCACAGGTTGAGGGCTCAGTCCCCAAGACTGCTACCCCACTTCAGACACCAGTTGCAAGTCCAGGCCTCTGGAACTTCCAACCAACTAGCTTCAAGTTGGGGTCCCCATGAACCCCTCTTTGTGTTCAATTAATTTGATGAAGCAGTTCACAGGACTCAGGGAAACATATTTACCAGTTTATTATAAAGGATATTACAAAGGATACAGGTGAAGGGATGCGTAGGGAGAGGTACAGGGGAGGAGGTACAGAGCTTCCATGTGTGTTCAGCTACCCAGAAACTCTCTGAACTCTGTCCTTTTCGGTTTTTACGAAGGCTTCGTTATATAGGCATGATTGACAACGGTATAGCAATGTGACTGGACAAAAAGCGCGTGATCTAAACCCAGCAAGGCCTGTGTGTCCAGACTTTTCTAGCCTCTCTGTGTAGCATTCCTTCCTCTAGGGTATGGGGCAGGACCCTCTCTGGAGTGAGGGTGCTCGGATCCACAATCAGATAAGAGCGGGCAGGTTAAAGGGAGACAGGGGAAGGTCAGAGAAGGAGATTCTGTTTCCTGAAGCCTGCCTTAGGGGCCTGAAGTTCCCAGCATTATAACAAAAGGCTGTAACAAGGGCTATGGGAGTTATGAGGAACTGTGGATGAAAACCAATATATAATCCTAATATCATAGTCAGTTATTGGAACTGGGTTGCTGAGATAGACCATCACAGTCTTTGTCTGCATGGTTACATTTTTTACTTCTTTTTGCCAGCCCATACATGCATTTCACTTAACATGAAGACATAATGCTCCTGTGTTATATGCAGTATTCATGTTTAGAGCAAAAGCCTTCCTTACTGCCCTGCACTGAGCCAACCACGCATGGTACCTGCTGCTCTCCGTGGCCTCTTTGGAGAGTCTTCTCCGATGTCCCCAGTCAGGGACAGCCGAGGACCAGAGGCTGTGCTCTGGTGTACACCTGCACATGTCTGCTCTCACCTGTGGGGCTGTCTTCAGATCAAAAGTCGGTTGTGTTTGTCCCCAAATCTGTTCTTGCTGGTCATACTTGATATAATTACATGATTTAATTAAATATCACATAAAATGTGAGTGCAGAAAAATCCATAAAAACTAAGTTGCAAATCTCAATAAAAATGAGTCACTAAAAATAAAGGCCACAGAAATAGATGTAGCGAGATAAGCCTGAGGGGAGGGGAGTCTAGATGATTCTGCATTCATATGGCTTCCCAGGTGTCCTTCATTTCTCACACCACAGTAGCGTGTAGATGTGATTATGCTCCAGACGGCATAGAGGTCGAGGCAGCGGACTCACATTCAAAGACTTGAGTGCTACACGAAATGCAGGCAATTGAGTGTAGTAAATGTGTATTCTTTAAATAAAAGCAAATATTTAAAGTAAGTGTTTTTTATTGCTAGTTTCAGTGGGGTTGCATAACAGGGATTCTATTGTATCATTTTTAAAAGCAGATTAACATTCCCATGTGTTTATGTATCATAATTTAGTAAACCTACAATTAATTTTTGCTCCATTAGATTATGTGTAAGTTTTTTAAAAATAATACTGCAATGAACACTTTTCATGCATATGGTTTGTTTTGCTTGTTGTATAATTTTTTAGGATAATATTAGAGTAGTTTGATTTCTGTTTCAAAAGGTATAGTTTTCTAGATTTTGGTAAGTACTACCTTTTAATTTTCCAAAAGCATACATTTCTATCTCCTTAATAGTAGTCTAGTCATGCAAGGGTGGGGAACCTGCAGCCTCAGGGCCACATGTGGCCCTCTAGATCCCCGAGTGTGGCCCCTTGACCGAATCCAAACTTCAAAATTTGGATTCAGTCAAAAGGCTGCTCTCAAGGATCCAGAAGGCCACATGTGGCCCCAAAGTTATGTTTTTTACTATTACTACATAACCAACCACCCCATAACTTTGTTGCTTAAAGCAACCATCATTTCATTAATTCTCGTGGTTCCAAGGGTTGATCAGGGCTCAACTTCCAGTGCGGATTCTTATGCTCGTTCTTATGCTGGGCTCACAGGGATTGCTCATTCTGCAGCATGCAGGGAGCACCTGGGCTTGTCCTGAGAACTTGGTATTAAATCTCTAGGCTCTTACACCACTTCCAGCCTTCTGGAAGCAAACAAACTGCCTAGGTAGAACTGGGAGGGAGGCAGGAACTCAGGAGAATGAAAGATGGCCTTTCAGACCAAACATTTCAACCGACGTCTCCGCTTCCGCATCCCTCCCACTCCCGCCCCAGTTCCAAGTGAAAGATGAAGGATAAAAGCATCACAGTGCGAGAGTCAGAATATGGACCTGAAAACCCAAGATATGGATGGTTTCCAAAGGCATGAAGGTCCTTATTTATTTCAAGAACCTTGCTTTAGCTAGACACGCAGAGGATTCCGGATTCCTCCTGAAGCAGTGGGAGTCGAATGCTTATCTGAAAGCTTTTGTTCTGCGTTCCCTCTCATCCCTCCATCTGGGTGTGCAGTGAATAATTACTACTTTCTTTTTTAAACACTGCTTCAGCAAAGCTGGAGTGTCACCAATACAGGAGGCAACTCTGAAATGTATAAATAGACCCTCTGAAAGCACAACAAAGACTGGGCCAGGACCCCCGCAGAGGAATCAATATTTCAAATGAGCCTCGGTGCTTCCGGGAACATGACTCTATCTAACCGCCCAGCCCCATCTCCACCCTCCTCCTCACCAGCTTCCTCCCGCTGCCCACCTCCACACAGCAGAGCCGTGCGGGAAAGCTCAGATGGTGAATAAGGTCTCCGGCAGCAGTGCCAGGCCCTGGCTCTCAGCTGAGGTCTTCTGGAAGGAATGTGAGCCTTAGCAGAGGACTGTGGCATCAGCCCTGCGTTAAGAAAGTCAGCAATGACTCAACAATGCCATCAGAAGAGTTCCAAAGTGATCAACCCATGGAAAAACCATCTCCCCGTGGTACTGACCTGAAATTCTCCCTGAGTGCAGAATGAAGGGAAGGTGGAAACAAGTTATGGGTGGGAAGACAGAAGTAAGATGTGAGAGAGGAAGGACAGCCCTTCGTGGGGAGGTGATTTCAGGGGCCATCAGACACCAACTTCACCCGCTTCTCAGCCTGGTCCATTCTGGCCTCAGCTGTGGTCCTGCTGAACGCTCTCGCACCGGTCAGATACAACGTTAATGGTTTTTTTATAGCAGTTCCAACATCACCAGTTTAGAGAAACCCTGAACCTGCCTACCTTACTGTGTTTCATGTAATATCTTACCATAAAGCAATAATAACAATAATACTGTTGTACCTAATATTTGTGAGACATTCCAGCTATATAGTAAAATCATTATCCTTGTTTTGCTGACCAATAGGAACAGCCAGAGAAGTTTGATAACCTGTCCAAGGTCACAGCTCTGCCCCACGTCACCAGGTGGCCTCTGTTCAGGGAACATGCTGACAGAAGCCTATCCAGGAGAACCCCAAGACCCTGGAGAAGTGTTCACCATGCCCACCCCTCTAAGAATGCCATGAACACACCTTCTTGTTGATGTTTGTCCACTTTCCCAGGTGAGAGCAACAGTGGCAGCGGCCACTTGGCAGTGCAAGTAGGTGTCACCTAGGGCATACTGCCAACTGAGCTTTCTTGAAGCAATGTTCCAAGAGAAATATTGTGTATGTCATTTACCCCATTCTGTGCCCCGGATTCTAGATAGCAATGATCAGAGTTGAAGATCAATTTCAGTTATCAGTTATTACCAACACTCAGTAGGGTCCTTTATCCTCAACCTTGTTAGGATAACGAGAGGGTTGATGGAACAGGATTGAACCTGCACTATAGATTGACAACTTTGTACCATTCACTATTCATTCTGCCTAAATACAATTTTATACATCAAACAACAGTGATGGGAGTTGTGACATTCACTGTCATTTCTGTCCTAAGGAAGGCTGGGTGGAACCCTTTCTCCCTGGACTCAGAGAATGAGCCCTCTTTTGACTTGTTCTCACCCTCCCAGTTCTGGTGCCCCTCCCTAGGCCTGCGCTCACCTTGACCTTGCCTGTCTGCTGCGCTGGGTTTCTTTGCTCTCTTACCACCCTGGTAGAGCAATGCTCACTGCTCCTAATGCAAGAACTTGAAGCTGCACCTTTCTCTCTGCTAAATAAAGAGTTGCCTGAGGGCAGGGAGGAGGTCTTGTTCACTGCACCTAACCCAGTGCCTTAGACACAGTAGGTGTGAAATAAATATTTACTGAGTTTAATCAACACTTGCAGATCATTTCAATAGACACCATTTTTTTTTTTTTTTTTTTTGAGACAGAGTCTCACTTTCTTGCCTGGGGCGAGTGCCGTGGCGTCAGCCTAGCTCACAGCAACCTCAAACTCCTGGGCTCAAGCAATCCTACTGCCTCAGCCTCCCAAGTAGCTGGGACTATAGGCATGTGCCACCATGCCCGGCTAATTTTTGCTATATGTATTTTTAGCTGTCCAATTAATTTCTTTCTATTTTTGGTAGAGATGAGGTCTCGCTCTTGCTCA
>CAUYSK010031668.1:0-18624 GCA_963575035.1 Avahi laniger
GGGATCTATTCATGATTTCCTTCTTGAGACCATAAAGGATCAGGAAGTGATAAGAAGCCTTAAATCTATGCACCATAGACTAAATAAACTAAGACTGGATATTTTTAACCTTGGTTGTTCCTCAAAATTAAAAAAAAAAAAAAGAAAAGAAATGATACAAAGATATAATTAATTATGATTGAAAATGCTAAAATAAAAACACTTTTTCATTAAATTATTAAAAATTGCATGAACGTGAATCTAGATTTTGAATTAATGCTTTGCTTCATTTCTTTTTAGAATAAAATAGATACAATAATTTGATCATATTACATCCCTTATTTTTGCCTACTTGGAATACATCTCAATGGTTTAGGTTGGTGTTTCGGATTGTAAGGGAAAGGAGAATGCTACATGTTGACCATAATTTTGTTATCTTTGTCATATTTTAAAAAATCAATTTTGCTAAGGGCCAAGGCAAGAATAGATTTTACTACAAAGTTACCACTAACAGGATAAGGCATATCTGGGAAATAATTAATAGTAAATTGTAAGCATTTCTGATTTTAAACACAAGTATATTTTAATCGACGGATGAGTAGTTATTTAGTATCAATTAGTGCAGAGCTTTGTGGGAAAAATATGTACAAGACACGTTAAAGCCATTACAGTTACTGGAGTGGCACTCAATATGCGCATAGACAACTCCTGTCACACAGGCAGGTGTGTCTAAAGAACATTTGAAGACGGACAAGAACAACTGGGGGGGACATTTTATTTTGCAAATTTTAAGAAAGCAATTTTCTAAGAACAAAAGGAGTGCACTGGGCTTAGCAAATTTGTAAAGATAGTACTGTACTGCCCTCATTTTTTTCATTGTAGTTTCAGTCTTCTTCCCACAATGGCTTATTGTGTACATTACAAAGTCTTCTGGGTCTTCAGAATTAAAGTGACAGAGTTTTTCTTAAGCACACTTGAGAATGGAATATTCTTCCTTACTCTTAATAGAATATGCCTTTACAGATTTCTCCACTAATTCTAGTCATTTTGACAAAAGAAAATCACCAAGACAATATAATGATTTTACAAAGAGAAAGAATGACAGTTTCCCTTCTACTTTTCAAAAATGTTTTATAATATGATTTGAAATTGGCTTTATTCAATAGGCTGAAAGAGGAATCAATTCTTACAAAGTGACACTCTCTACAATAAAGAACACCTACACTTCTGAATAAAGCCTCCATTCCCACACATTCACAATGTTATTACCATTAGAATCTTTTCCAGAATAATTTTCTGACAGAGAAAATATGGCTTTGTTTAGAATAAACTGACAATGTCAGTAAAACAAGCAATAAAATATAAAAGGTTGAGGGTTTTGTTTTTCTACTCACTTCTGCAATTCTGGTAAAAGTCTCTATTATATCTTGCCTTCACTAATGAGACTGCTGTTCTGCCTATCAATGGCTCATTTATTCCGTAAATATTTACTGTACTCCTACTATGCACCCAGCATCATGCTAGGTGTGGGTTACAGTAGTTAGTAACCAAAAGAGATAAGGTCCCTGTTCTCACAGTGTAGACAGATAGACAATTGATCCCATAAATAGACACGTAATTACATATTATGCATACAATGAAGAAATAAAAACAAGAAGCCCTAATTTAGATTGAAATTCCCTAATTTAAGCTGGGCTCTGGAAGATGAGAAAGAACTCACCAGATAAAGAGTTAGAAGAGCATTCATTCCAAAGTGCATGGTTTCTAGGAAGGTCCTAGGTGTTTCATTCCCAAATCTAAACAAAGCAATGGGCTCGAGTGCAAGCCAGGAGCAGCAGGGTATCACCTGGCGAGGCTATAATGGCAGCCCTTTAGTCATATGAGGGAATTCTGATTTTCTCCTGACAGAAGTGGGAAGATAATGAAGGATCTGAAGCACGGGAGTGAGATGACATTATTTATGTTTTATAAAAATGATTTTTGTCTACTGCCTGAAGAATGGATTTGGGGGTGGGGTATCTCAGAGCCAGACCTCTCCAGCTGAGTTTCAAATCCTTCCATAAAACAACATACAGTTCCCAAATCCCCGTATAGATACTCTCGAGTCTTGGGCTGAAAGTCATTAATAAAGAGCTCCTTTTTTTACATTTTTTTTAAAATGCAAAATTCTATTTGAAAGACAATTTTCAAAGACATTTTTATGCTGCCAATATAAAATCTTATTTGTACACACGCACACATAGCAACAAAAATTGCAGTTAGCTAATTTTTCTATTTCCATGCTTAGTAATCTCCCTCTGATTTGGAGGAAAGGCCTCAGCACGTAAGACAAAATATATTAAATCCAATAGACTTTAAGAAAAACTAAATCTGAACCCAGAAAGCCAAATAATACCTATTTCTTAAAGTTATATTTCTCTTTAAAGCTTCTCTAGAACTGGGTCATAGTGTTATCTAGAAAGCATAACTAGATTGGCTTAGACACAACTTATCTTACATTATACTTTCCATTATTGTTTATACACTACCTACTTCCAAAAGGAATTGTGGTGTCCTTTAAATGAGAACTTTCGGTACCTGGCACGTGCGCACTGCTTAGATTGGCTCCTCCCTGAAATGACCCATGGAGAAGAGCCTACTGATCTAACTGAATCAGAACTTGTGGTTCTGCTGCAGTCTACCCAACTAATGGACACAGACGATAATCAGTCACATACATAGCTGTGGGTTTGAAAAGATCATTTTGTCTGAAAAAAAGGCCAATAAAACATACAAAGAATGGGGTTTTTTGAAAATTAACTTTGACAGCATTTGACTAGTATGTTAAACGTAATTTTACTGAAGTCATTTCAGGAAGAAAATATAATCATATAATCCATAGTGGTTCAATTATGAAATTTTGACTAAATGAAACTGATTAGATGAACCAACATTTTACCCTGATGTCTCTGGAGGCATCTTTTTATTTCTCACCTTGGTCTCTTTCATGCCATGTTCGACTTCCAGCAGCTGGTGAATTTGGAGAGGGGTAAAAGTCTCCTGTAGGACTTGGTTCCATATTTTCATCTATGGATATAGTTTTGGGTCTTTTGCTGTTAAAACATGACAATAGTTATATTAAGAGGATTTCTGGGAAGATGTGTAGCATTTAAAAGTAGCTGATTTGAGAAGACTCTTATTGTGGAAATTTCATAAACACAATAGTATCTCAGAATCATTTTGAAATAATGGTGAGTATTCACCATTGGTATTCAAGACACCAATAGGAATAGCAAACATTCCAGTTGTATATACCATTTACTATACCATCTTATACCTGTACCTGCCTAGCAAATATGGTGTTCATTATATTTATCTCTTCAAATGCATTTCCAAAGAAATTTCAGTAATAAAAAATGAACTCTTCATGTGGCTTGTCTACCAATGTTAAAATTGTATTATTAAAATTTTACCTAACTCTTACTATAATTATTATCAATATTAATAATGTTCCTTTCTATAGCTCTTGTTATTGACAATACAATCCTTTCACATTAATTCAAAGATAAGGTAATGGAGTAGAGTAGAATAAGAGCTTTTGGATTCAGACAGACCTTGTATTAAATCTTGTCTAGGCCACTTATTAATTCTTAATAGTAAGCTCCTTAACCTTTGTAAACTCAGTTTAATCATCTGTAAAATGGAAACAATAAAATCTAGTTCAAAAGGGAAATGCTTGAGAGGCTTAAATGAGTTATTAAATGCAAAAAGCTCTTAGTTAAGTGTCTGGCATTTAGAAGATACTTATTAAATAGTAATTATAAGTAGTAACTTCATAATTAATAATAATAAAATTTCTAGTATTTTACTAATTATAAATTATTTCATATATTCTTTTTTATCTTTTTCTTAAAAATTAGGTTATCCTTTATTCGTACGTTAAAAGGCCATTGCCAGGTTCACACAAATGGTATACTTTTAAAATGATATATTTTAGTAAGGAAACATGGGCTCATGTCAACTATTAAGAAAGGTGAATATCTAGAGCAAAGATTAACAAGCTATTTTAGGGCCATATTGCTTGATATGTTTCTTTTATATACCCTCACAAATACCCTAGTAAGCAGTTAATTATGATTATGAAGTGGACATTTTTTTCTTTTAAAAATTTTTCTTATTTGCATCTATGCTGGTAAAAACTAAAAATAATGTCTTCTGAATTAACTTTTTGCAGCAATACTAAACACAATGTCATAGGATTTCAGAGTTAGAATGGACCTCAAAAATCGTACACCTGAACCAATCCCTGCCTTGTTTTTATAAATGGGGAGACAAATTTGGAGAAATTCAGTAGCTTGCCCAGGACAAGTTAACGGAAGTAGTCAGACACAAAGTAAGGACTGAATTTCAAGACTGTGCTCTTTCTACTGCACTACATTTCCAAGCCCCTGAAGCACGTATATATGTGTGACTATTTGTAGATATACTGTGATTAATATTTGACTCACAACTCCCAGAGTATTAACATGATACTGAAGATGGCAATTTCTATCCATGCTAAACCATACAAAGAATGAATAATATTTTTTTAGTTTCTTCCTTAAGGTATCCAAAGTTAGAACTTATATTTTTTAATTCTCTTTTTAATCTAATTCTCCCATCTATGAGTCAGCAGTAAATATGTATGAAAAACTCTAAATAGGAAAGAAATTATTTTCATAAGGAAGTAATAGAGTAATGTTTTTTAAACCTTGTTTATTCTGAAAGACATAGTATCTGATACTCAGTGGCCATGAGGAAAGATCTATGTTGACAACGTATTGCACCAACAGACAAAATAAAAAATTACTATCCACATTTTAAATTTAGAAAAAGTAAGGCATTTTTAAGACCTAAACATGTTAGAGACAATTTTAATGATAATAAACCCAATTATCTTGCTATATAATTTATGGAAATACAGTTTGACTAAAAATGATATAAAATTGATCACAGTTTATAAACATACAAACATGCATAGTTCATAACTAATCCAAATGTAATTAACTCTCATTATTGAGGAATAATAATAAGAAAAATAATTATCTAGACATTCTTTTGTTTTTAAAAAGTTAATATTGTAAAATGTGTATTTTGTTCTGGAATTCATGTATGCTCTTATATTTGATCATGGGTATACTTAATGCTCTAGAAATTAAGAGATGAGATGTGCCTTCATATGCTGAAGATCCACCTCAAAACAAACAAACAAACAAAAACAATACATCTGTAATTTTTATTCATCTTAACTGAAAATTAAAATTTGAAGATTAAGGGAGAAAATGGGTATGTCAATAGAGAACTAAAAATCAAAGAGACCTCACTCTAGCTCCTCCCCAGTGAAGGGTTAAACCAAATCTCAGAGGAGGTAATATTTTTCTTGGTAACTGAGTTAACTAAGTTAGTCAAAGAACATCAACTAACTGAAGAATTTGGCAAACTGTGGCCCAGAAGAAGGTCTTTGATTTTAAGGCTAGGTAAGGCTTCATCTTTCATTATCCCAAACGTGGATGTGGTATTAGAGAAAAAGTTACCAGGGATCAGTTATAAATCATGGAGCACTGCTGTGAAAATATCATTTTTAAAATCACCAAAAGAATCAGAATCATCTTAATATATCTTCATAGGTCCCTTGTTCCCCTGAAAAAGATTTTTAAAAGTGCTTTGAATGACAATTACATTTAATTTGCAAACAACCAAGTAAATTTAACAAGGAAAGATTAAAAGTCTATGTACTAAAAGTCTTTGCTTCCCATCTCTCATTACCTACCTACCTATCTATCTGCATATCATCTACCCACCTACCCTACATACTCATCAAGAATATCAACAGCTCTTGTTTTAGTTACCTGCTTGGTGGAGAAGACAGCGACCTCTGAAGATTGACCCCCGAGTTCATGTCATGATAGTATGGTTGGCTCGGGATTTCTCCAATTGGGAAATTGACTCCAGTTCCCTGGGTTATGGGTGCTGAGGAATCAAACAAAAAGAAACACTGGGAATGACATTCACACTTGTCATCTTTACTCAAACGTAATAATCTAATAATTTCCACATCTCTGGGCAAGGAGAGGGAGAATTCTCATTACCTTAAGACTTTTAATATCTACCATACACTGGGGTAGGGCTTAAAAACTTGCTCACCTTAGCCACTTGAATTCAAGTTTGGAAACGTGGGACACTCAGTCTATAATCATTGGTTACCAGTTCCCACAATCCTACTCTCTGACCTTCTTCACTCGCTCCTTTGTATTAGTTGTCATTACATCTGTCACCCCACTGGTCTATAGATGTCTTGGAGAAACGTATGATTCCTATCACTCAGCACCAAACAAGTCGTTTTCCACGATGTAGGCTCTCAAACACCAAATCAATGATAAATAAACATAGAACAGTTCACAAATAAATACCAAAGATGATTATTCTGTAATAACAATAACATTAATATTAGAATGGATTAGAAATCATGACATTTATAATTATTTGATATAAATAATTATTGCATTAGGACACATAAGTGAAATCTATAAATATGAAATAAAAGCCAAGTTTATCTTCAAAATACACATTCAGGTTTCATATATGAATGGTAAATGTGGCTTTACTCAATAGTTACGTTTTTCTTTAATTTTATGCCACATGTTATAAATCATTTAAAATATACTCATGGAATTTTATATTTTAAGGTAATATTTGTAAATCAAGAAATCTCTTTGAATTTGCTGATACATTATAAACAAACATTTTTGCATATAAGCTTTTTTAGTATTAGGTCATTAAACATGAAAGGTCTGATTTTGAATCAAAAGTATAGTTTATTATATCTCAAACCAGAAGCAGTACAATTAATCAAAGTATGTGCCTAAACTATCCACACAGTTTTGCCATCTTAAAGGTAGTTTGTTATGCCAGCAGCGAAGAAGCCTGTAGAGCGAGCAGCGATAAAATCGCAAAAGGTGTTTTCCACAGGTGTTGAGAATTGAATATTTTTCCTTGCAAGAAGTGGTCCAAAGCCTGGAAGAACTGGTAGTCGACTGGTGCAAGGTCTGGTGAAAATGGTGGATGACAGAGTTTCCCAGTCCAGCCTCTGTAGTTTGAGTGGCATTGTTTGTGTGACATGTGGTCAAGTGTTGTCTTGCAAGAGGATTGGCCTGTCTCTGTAGACCAATCTCGGCTGCTTAATCGCAAGTATCCTCATCATTTCATTCAGTTGGTTGCAGGAGACATCCACTGTAATTGACCAACCAGGTTTCATGACGCTGTAGTGGATAATACCAGCGATGGACCACCAGACACCATTAGCTTTTTTTGATGAATATTCAGTTTTGGACTGCGTTTTGGCACTTCATCTTTACCCAACCATTGTGCCACATGCTTGCGATTGTCAAAAAGAATGCATTTTTCATCATACATAACAAAATGGTGTAGAAATGGTTCACCTTTGTGTGGTGACAACAAGAAAGGCCAGCTTCGAGACAATTTCTCTGCTGACACTTGTTTAATTCATGCGGAACCCATCTACCCAGCTTCTTTACCGTGCTGATTTGTTTCAAACGGTCCAATATTGTTGGAATAGTGATGTCAAACCTTGATGCTAATTCACACTTAAGTTCAGATGGATTCACTTCCACTACAGCTTTCAGCTCATCATTATCCATCTTGGTGTCAGGTCATCCACAGGGCTCATTTTCAAGATTAAAATCACCAGCATGGAACTTCTCAAATTATCAACATACTGCTCATTCATTAGGCATATCCTTCCTAAACACTTTATTGATATTTCAAGCTGTCTGCACTACATTGGTCCCATGATGGAACTCATATTCAAAAATAACACGAATTTTTGACTTATCCATGGTTTCACAAAAATTGCTCTAAAAAATGTGAAAGATAACCACAAGCCAAAATGTGTGTTTTTAAGACTAAAGCTGTACCTTCACAATAAAAATAAAACAAGAAATATCAAAGTGAAATGTCAGAGATCTCAACTGTCGAGCTTAGTATTTAAGGAAATTGGAGATTTCATATTTGATAACCTAATACAATGGATTACATCTGTTCAAGTTTTTAAAATTTAATTTAGGACATTTTGAATAGATCTTTGAGGCAGCAACATATTATGTTAAAATGAGTAGATTCTTGGGAGATAAATTTTTAGTTTGAACTTCTTCTGTACTTATAAGCTATGTGTCTCAGTTTCCTAAACTGTAAAATGGGAATAATAATAATCTATCACATATGGTAACTCTGAGGATAAAGTAAAGTAAGGAGTGATAAAAGCCCAGTATCACGCCTAGCACATTAATAGGTGCTCAACAAATGTGAGTTCCCTTCCTTCTTTGCTTTCTCTCTCAAATTTCTTCCCTGGTAGAGTGGAGTGGTTAGCAAAGACAAACAGTTCAAAATGTACTAAAAGCAGATGAACAGATAAAAATGAACCTGTTTGCTGAAAGTTTGTTCATTCAATGTGTTATTAATTGTGCCCATTACTGGCAGGTGTTGATTGCAATGGATACAAAATATTCTCAGATAGCTCTGCCTTTAATAAACATATTGGTCAACAGGCTGGGTAAATAAAACATTCATGCAAAACATATAAATACCAGCATGATGTAGATTACAAGGAAACTGCTCAAATGAATAACATGATCAGTAAGTGCTGTGGGATTTCAAGGGAAAAAGAATTCAATATCGGCTCGAATGGTTCAAGAAGTCTGTGGAGAAGCCACAGCTAGCACTGGACTTTGAAGAGTGAGTATGGTATGAAGGGAGGTCATCCCAGACAGGGGTTACTGCAGGAGCAAAGTCACGGGCAGAGATAATGCGCAAAGTGGAGACCATGCAGGTTGGTGACAGAGAACAGTGCTTAAGAATGGTTTACATTTCTTTCCCTTCCACCCCACCCCCTGGTTTACATTTCTTTACCTGTCTTAATCAGGCCCTGGGAAGTTCAAATGAAAGGAAGTGTGCCCTGGGCTTGGCAACAAAATTCTGGAGTCCCTCAGATTTACTCTAAGAGCACGGAAGAAGTCTACTTAATCTTTCCTCTCTCCTAATTGCCTCAAGTTGAATATAAAACTCCAATGAATCACAGATTTTTGTGTAACTTTTCTTACCCAGAATTTTTAAATAAATATTCTAAATGTGTTCACTATCAGCTGAATTATATTTTAATATTAGGCAGACCAAGATTAACTTAAAAGATTTTTAACAAAATATGATTAGGTACATTGTTCGTTGCAGAGAAATGATCAAGGAATATACAGTGAACATCTCTCTTTTTCTACTAAAAATTAAATAAACCAATATATACATGAGTAGTCTCAGTTCCAAACTTCTGGAACATCTGCCTTCTGTTACAGTGTTCGTTTTATACAATACACTTTAACCTCCTTTTACACAGAAAATATTTGTATGCAATGTGTAACTATGCCGATGGCTTGAATTATTTGGGTAGCTAAAATGTAGCCATGTTTGTTGTGGTTTGAGGTACACCAGAGGTTAAAAAAATGTGAGGTAAGAAATCCCATAGTAACCACATGCTTTAAAATTTATTATTAGAATCATGTTCTGTGGAACATGGAAGCAGGGTACGTGCTAAGAGACATTTGAGGGACTCACTGGAAGTAAGCAATCTGTCCAGCTTCCTACAACAGTCACGGATACAATTCAAAGATTTGAGTTACTAACAGGAAACCTGCAGGTTGTACCTTGTATAAACTATTTGCAATTTATTTAGCTCATGCAATATTTAGGCAAAGACAGTCAACACAGCTCGCTTGGCTGTAAAAAGCAAAAGAGGTGTAATTTATTGTAAAATGATAACAAAGAAAACTTCAGAAATTTGGGGTTTTTTATAAATTTTGTTCCAGAAGGATTATTCCAGAGTATCAAAATAGTAATAAAAAAAGACAATATCACATGTTCTCATTCATAGGACGGAGCTAAAAAATTTGGTCTCTGAAGTAGAGAGTAGAATGATAGTTACCAGAGGCTGGGATGTGGGAGGGGGTGGGGGGTGGAGAGACACTGGTTAATGGGTACGATCATACGGTTAGATAGAAGAAATCAGTTCTCCTGTTTGATAGCACAGTAGGGTGACTATGTTAACAACAACGTATCGTATATTTCAAAATAGCTAGATGAGATTTGAAATGTTCCCAACACAAAGAAATGATACATGTTTGAGGTGATGGATATCCTAAACACCCTGATTTGATCATTAGATACTGTATGCATGTATCAAGATATCACATGTACCTCATAAACATGTACAAACATTATGTACAGATTTTAAGACTGTAATAAAAATAATTTGTGTACAGATATGTGCATGAACACCAAAAATTTAGTGTGCATTCTGACACTAAATGGGAGATTTCAGGAGGAAAAGTAGATTAATAATAAACATGGCCAAAATACTAAAACAGCCCACACAGAATTTATTTCATGACAGAGAGTGTGTGAGAGGAGCAAGTCTCAGGCAGATATTGCGGCTTAAGAGCCTCTGGAAGAACTCGCATCAGATGCAAAGATCAGCGTTAGCATCTCTCCCAGAGAGCTGCAAGAAGGCTGAAAGCTGTAAATCATGTTTAAGAGGTTGCCAATATCCTCTTAGAAACAAAGCACCAAACAACCTCTGATGCTAAGGGTTAGAGGCCAACCCTTAATCTCTCTTATTGTTCTCCTCACTCCAAAAGCTGATCCTAAATCAACTTTTAAGATGGAGATAATATCATTCAACAGAGAGATCACTATCCTAAAGCTGAATAGCTTCATTAGCTAAAGTCAACACAGACATTAGCAGGTCATATGATCGTAAAGCCCTAGAGGATAGAAACCATAAGCATACTGTGAACCCTCAAGAAGTCAGAATTTGTGATACACAGCATAAGTGTTGTGCTGAAGTTTATGTTTACTTAGTAAACCCTTATTCATAAACAATGATGTTCAATTTTGTAAACAAGATTATAATGTGGATGTATTAAAACACTTAGAAGAATATCTTCTCAAGTATTTCACAGACACCTATTTACATATGGAGGAGAAACTAAATGTTTGCTGAATAAATTAACTAATGAATGAATATAGATAATTAATGTGTTAATTACAAATCAGTAATGTTTGTTATAACAAATAACCTAAAAACCTCTAGGAGATGACAGAATGAATTAAGAATGAATGAATGAAGTATGTTCAATTTACCTTGCTTCTGAACTGTTACAGAAAGGTATTTTTAATCTATCTTTCTATGTTTGAAATTCAGATTTTTCAAAATATCACTCTGGACTTTTGAAAGTTCTAATGTGGTCTCCTTTGACAGCACTTAGCATAATATTACCTATAATGAGGTACTAAATAAATATTTTCTGACAGATGACTCTACTGCCCTTCTCATAAGAAGGATGAAAATACATCATGGAACTTAGAAAGGTACAAATTTAAGCAAATAATTTTATAAGCCTCGCAACTGTTGCAGCATAGCCTTTCCAGTAAAGAACAGTATGCGGAAAACATACACACACACCAACACCTTCAAACACCCCCTGCCTTACGTGGTGCTAGAAAGCAATAGTAAGTCAGGCATATATTCTTTTCCAAATTAAAAATAAAAATGTAAAACTTTCAAATGTTGGAAGTCTCTAGATATCACATATTGACATGGCAAAATACATAAAGCTCATTGCCTTGGACAATTGAGTAGACCATTAGAATCCTCTCACCCAGCATATACATACACCAGAGCTAGTGGAATATAGGTTAATAGATTTTCATCTCCTATGCTGCCCCCAAGTAAAAAGACCCATGACAGAAGTCTTTTGGGCATATATTTATCTACTCCAGAATTATTCCAGAAAGGATAAGTTACTTAAGGTCTAAAATGTTCATGTGTATCACTTCCTGATATGCATTCTATTTGTACTGGCCACTTTAGAAATCTGACCTATTTGAGAAACTACAGTTTCTCAGCTACAGTCACCTACTAGCTTGGAGATTCCTGCTCTGAACAGGACTCAAAAGCATTGCCTATTTTACCCTCAGTAACTGACTCTTCGTTCTTTCTGGATCATCATGACTCTGGTTATTAACCTCTGAATTTGACCCAAATGAGAAACACAATTTAAACAAGGATCAGAATAGCATCCTTCATCACCCTCCCATCCTTCCATGATCCTTCCAACATCATCTGAATAGCATCCTTTCCATCAAAATGTCAGGTGAAAACATACCCTCCAAAGTGACATAATAAACAAGCTAAATCAGCGAATGGAGCAAGCAGAAAGGACTCACCTCCTTTAACATAAATCAGTACATTAAGATCTGCACATGCTGGTAATAAGTAAAAGAGTTAACTGAGGAAAATTTCCCCTTTCTTAGGTAGCCAGCCAGGTGAGCTTACCCTAGAAAAATCTGATCCAGCCTGCTAAGAATAGTGTCTCAGGTGAAGTGGCCAGTTAAAACAATTGGACATTGTTTTGGCTAACAATGCTTTCTATCTATATCCAACTGCAATCTGCAAAGTTAATTTCTGCATCCCTCTACGCTCTGCACGGTACTGTGTATATCCTGTACATCTCCAACTCCCCATCAAAATGTTAGCAAAATGAAAAAGCACTTATCTACAGGAAACTTATGTGGGTTATCATAACAACATGGAGTACATTTAATTAATCACACTTCCTTTGATATAAATGACCATCTATGGTCATAGACCCAACAGTGGATTAAATGAATACTAACAATATGGCAATCAGACCAACCCCCAAATTTTTACACCATAGAACATTTTGATTTGAATGCAAATATTTTAGAAAATCAGGCAAAATATATTCACTTATGATTTCATCAAAAGATTTAAGAGTTTAAAACTCAAGTTTTCCTAATATGTCATCACTCTTTATGCTGTAATTAAGGTTCAAAATTAAAACAAGAGTCTTAAAACATACTGTATACTTAAATAATAAGAAAACAATTTACTTACTTCTGGATACCCTTACAAGTTCTGATACATTGAAGACTCCAGATTTTACAAAACTATCCTCAAGGTAACCTGAAAATAAACATCAAGGGGAAAAAGATCAGCATAAGCAGGAAGCAAAATAAATGATTAAACACTAGAATTTGTTTAAGTGTTTTAAAACCAAAGGTTAGAACAAAAACTAAGTACGCTTACAAGGACAAGTAAAAAAAAAAAACCTCTTGTGAATGCAAATTGAGCTTGTTTAAACAAAAAGTTAAAAGTTTAGATGCTAAATAATCTGCTAGAAAAAATTTTTTCTCAATTTTCTAAATGTCCAGGGCAATTGGAGTGGTTTTATTTGCCATGGAACAGACATAGAGAATGAAGGTCTGTGGGCTCTCATTGAATGCATTCGACTCAGTAGCACCTGGTAGACTAAAGTCTACTCATTTAAAAAAAAATAATAAAAGAAAAAAAAGAAAAAGGAAAACCACAACCACAATTAGCACCTTGTTGGAAATACTTCGAAGATCTCTTGAAACCACCCTTCTTTCCTAAATCCTTCCCTGATTAAAGAAAAGTGAGCTGCTGCTACCAGCATTCCCACCCTCGTTCCAGGGTCACTAATGACACACAAGCAGAACTTGCACATACAGCCAATACAGTGTTTGCATTGACCTATTTCTGTGCACTTTTTTTTAAATAAGAGAAAGGTTTATTTACCATGCACATGGGGAGAATCACACAGTGACTACTCAATATCCCAATGAAGTTCAGATATTTTTAAAAATATTATTATTATTATTTCGGAATATTACAGGGGTAAAAATGTTTTGGTTATACGAATTTCTGGCAAATGGTGGTGAATCTAGGCCTCCAGGAATGCCGCATTACCCTTATGTGACATCTAGGCACAGGGCCAACAGTGGCCACGGTGCCTGGGATCAGACCTACTTAGAGTCACTAGCTATGTCCAAAAGTAGAGATGAGGACTCCCATGAACAGCAGTCACTCTGCTCTCCCTGGTTCTTATTTATGTCAAAGGGGTATAATGAGGGAGGAGAGAGAAAATGCCTTAGGAAAAAGGATACAGCTTACTCTTTGCTGCCCCAGGGACAGAAGGAGTCTGAAAATCCTGAGAACTGAAATACTTCCAGGAAAACAACAAACAAACAAACAAAAAACTCTAGATTTTAGGAACTGGCAATTTGACCAGTTTTACATAAGGCTTTAGGGCTGACCAAGGGATTAGATTCGGCACACAGATATGAAGCATGGATGGTTTAGCAACATGAGGCTCTGCAGTCAAAGAGCCGTAACTGGAATCCCAGCCACAGTTTCCCAGTCTGGAATCTTGGCCATGGTATCAGACCTCTTTGGTGCCTCAGACTCTTTGTCTATAAGTTAGAGATAATAAAATCACCTACCTCATAGAGTTGTTATGAGTACTACATGAGATAAAAATGTAAAACTCACGGTCAGCACTGGTTAAATGTTACCAATAAATCAAGATCAGCCAATGAAGCCAGCAATCAGCCATACACTGAATTATGCACACTGGACTCCAGACAGCACAAAATTATTTGTAAATTTTTATCTAGAAAATTTATCAGAACAAAATTGCTTTTTAACCACACATAGGGTGAAAACCATTTAATTAGCATATGTGCCTCCCTGCTGTGAACTAAAGAACCAAGGATGTCTGAGTGCTGCTGCATGCCCACCCATTCACCTTCTTCAGAAAAAAAATGAGAGGAAGAGTGAGAGGGAGTTACGCATCTCAGGGGGTGATAAAACTTAGGTGTCATATTAAGTCATTACTCTGAAAAAATATACATTTTTATGAGGATTATAACAAAATGTCTCCATTTCTATTTGAAGAAACGCTTACTTCTTGAGCAATGAATATTTCACCAAGTTGAATTCGTTTCAGGATTATTGAGAAACTTCTATGAAACCAGCACTACACAAGATACTAAAAGTCATGAATACACAACAAGGACGTCGACACCCTTTGCCTAGTTGGGGAAAAAGACGTTTTTAATTTTCTGGACTGCTGTAAGTTATCACTGTATACAAAGATTTTTTTGTTGCTTTTCTGGTTGTTTCACAGTTCATTATACTTTATTTTATACATGGTAAACTTAATAAGGTAAATATATTAAGTATAAAAACCTACTTATCATGACTACAGCTCGTATACTTAACCAGTCAGACAAGATTACTTGCCATCACCCAATCGTACTCTGCAAACGCCGCCCTCATCTTTCTGGGCTCCCCACACGCTCATCCTGCAATGTCCAGCTCGACCGCCACCCACTCCATAAACTGCTGCTCCACCTTCTTCTCCCACCGCCTGGCCCAGCCAGAAATCATCTCTTTCCTCTGTACTCACATAGCACCCGGTTTGTACTTATTTTACACTTTTCACTTTCAGATTTTCCAAGATACCTGTTTTCAGGTCTTGAATTCCTTTCCGGATTATCAGCTGCTGTATTTAGGAGAATGACTGGGTTTTGCTCATTTCTGTATCTCCTTAGGTGACTAGGGAGATATAGTCACTTTCTATATAGAGAGCAACTACTAAATAAACACTCACAGAACAAAATTTTAAAATTCAACTTTTTAAAACAGGGTCACAAATTAATATCTTAGTAATTTTATTACAATGTAAATCTAGATGATTTGAGATTAATGGATAATTATACTGACCACTGGAATTTGCTGAGGAGTTTATAGGCTTTTGGGTGGAATGGGAAAGAGTAATGATTCGGGTCAGATTATATCCTTGACTTTGTTGTGTACTAACGTGTAACTTCAGGCACTTAGTGCAAGATAATGAATAAAAGACTAGAAGTGCTTAAAGAGGAGGAGTACAAAAATACTTGTAAGATAGACTGATGAATGAGTGGAGTGAATAAATAATGAACATTTTGGTATATTTATATAAATTATATCAGAGGTAATACATAATAACATTACCCAAGATATAATCTGAAGTTCATTTTCTTATTACTCCAGTGAAGAGTCAGAGGTCCATCTGCTTCTAAGTCATGCCCATTAAGATGGATTAGTGTGTGGACCTGTTATGAGCCAAATCACAGGGCAAGGATGAGCCACTTCCAGGCTAATTCTACCAGGGGAAGACCTCTAGTTCCCCAAATTATAAAACACTGGAATCTACCAAAAAAAAACTCTAAAACAGTTTTACTGAAAAGCATTGGAAATATGTCGGCACTGTGTTGGAACCCACTGGATAAAATGCAACCCCACAGGTCCCACTGGGCTCCACTTCTGCATAGAGCATAGTGAGACTTCAGTGGACGGAGGGTTCCTGAGGACAAGCAGTAATGGCTGTTGACAAGACGCCCATGGGAGCTGGGATGGGTGGGAATCAGGCAAGGGAGAGCCTGGGAGAAGCGCCTGAAGCAGACAGCTGCCACCTTCATGCATCTTTGCATGCAGTGTGTGCAGCCTTTGCAATAGACAGGCATTACCCAAGACAAGGCAGACTGAAAAAAAAAAAAAAGAAATAGTGGATGAGATAGTACTCAGATAGCTGATAATATCTGCTTATAAGCATACAGGAGACAATACTTGAGGACTCTGGGGAAGATCTTGCAATGCATCAGGAGCCCTGCAACAGTATAGAGGGTGAGACTCAGCAAAATGTCAGGTTATTTGCTGCTAACACAACCCCACATGTAACCTCCAGGCTCCTGGGGACTTGCAGAAACATGGTTTTTACATGTTACATAGACCACTGTAAATCTACAGTGATACAAAAAGGCCAAAGATCTTAAAGCAATTTGAAGACACTCATATAGTAAATTCCCTTCATCTACCAAAGAAAATATGAGCATCTCTGAGGCAGAGCAGCTGCTTAATGGTTACAGAGCAATATTACACAACAGCTTAATCCAGGAAGAAAAGAACAACTCCGCATTTGTGTGATGTTGTATTTACACTACATGTATGCTTTTTTTTAAAAAAAATAAAATTGAGTAGGAAATAAAGACTTCCACAAACTGAAAGTCTCAAAGGCAATATCAAATTATATTATTTTACTTCTTTTTTATTTTTCTCTAACAAAAGCAACAGTAAATCACTACTCAGAAGTTAATATAGTGTTTAACCTCCTTTACAAACAATAACAGAGGGACACAATGGCATATCTAACTGTTAATATCTCAAATTATAATCAGCACCATTTGAATGTTAAACAACATTTACATAGAAAATCCAAAGGAAGACTGATAATGCTCATTTTTATAGTCTACTGTGTTCTATTCTTGAAATTAAAAAAAAGAAGGCATGGAAAGCAGTTATTAAATTCATGAAAGCTGTCTTCAAGTATTTGAAGGACTGTTAATGTAGATGGCGGGTTAGACTTTTTCTGCATAGTTCCAGGAGCTGTTTTTTAGCTCAATAAACAGATTTGTTATCCAATGAGAAAAGTCCTAAAAAGGCATGTGAAATTTTGGAAAGGTAGTAATAACCAACATACGCCCAGCGACTATGCTAAGACCTTCACAAGCATGAATTCACTTCATGCTCATAATTGTCCCATAAGATAGGTCTTATTATTGCTGCTATTTTACAGATGAAGAAACTTTTATCTACAGAGGTAGAGAGTTTCCTAGAGGCTATAAAGGTCCACATTGAATATAAGTCTTCTCACTTTGTGAAGGGGAAAAAAGTACCTTGAAAGCCCATTGCAACCCTCAGATTCCACTTTCTTACATAACTGCTTTCCTATGTAGTTTTCTTGCATTGTTCATTTGGAGAAAGAACAAGTGAACACAAGACATCTCACAGGTATTTTCCAGTTCTATTATTACAATTATTCTATTCCTTCAACAGAATGTAAAAGGAACACCTTTTTATACATAGGTGCAAAGAGGAGAAAATGAGATTATTTCACACTAGCTTATTGTCAATCTTCACATAACGTCAGATACCACAACTAACCCATTGGTAAGTTCCTGGTGTTGAGACATAGCTATGTCTTTAGTTTCTCAACTGGTCTAACTGTCCATGGTTAAGGCTGGAAACTGTGATTATAAAATAGCGATATTAATCGTTGCAAAGTTAATGATTCTTTACATAGAGGTTGAATCTCGGCCTGTAGTCAAGGTTAACATTTTAATATTAATTTCAGAATTAAGTTTATTCTTCATTATGAAATGTAATCCCATGATGGTAATTTAAGTTACCATCTGGAGGAGAGTCAGAAATTTCCCAACTTTACCACACTGATAGTGCTATATTAATACGTTATTTATATATATATATTGATATATATATATATATATATATATACATTTTTTTTGAGACAGAGTCTCACTCCATTGCCTGGGCTAGAGTGCCGTGGTGTCAGCCTAGCTCACAGAAACCTCACACTCCTGGGCTCAAGCAATCCTTTTGCCTCAGCCTCCCGAGTAGCTGGGACTACAGGCATGTGCCACCATGCCCGGCTAATTTTTTCTATATATTTTTAGTTGTCCAATTAAGTTCTTTCTAATTTTAGTAGAGACGGGGTCTCACTCTTGCTCAGGCTGGTCTCGAACTCGTGAGCTCAAACGATCCGTCCATCTCGTCCTCCCAGAGAGCTAGGATTACAGGCATGAGCCACCGTGCCCGGCCAGAACTGTCTATTCTTATTT